>UCOJ01000599.1:0-82090 GCA_900474305.1 Cecidostiba fungosa
CCTCGAATTCAAGTAAACTACTTAATGAATTCTTAACTAAGATTTTGCTTTTTCAATTGCTAAGTATTCGTTACAACCTTTAGCTAAGGTTTCATTCGCCAACGGTTGGGATTCGTTAACTTTCTACCAGGGATGTACAAATTATTAGTCGCTTTTACGTCTGCAACATTATTGTGGCGCAAAATTGGAATTTTTAATTGACTTTCTGGTCCTCTTAATTACGTTCTCAAAAGATGTAATTGCAATGAAACTAGTTTTTAAAGGACGAAGATTTGCAATTTCGTTGAAATTGATTGCTTTAATGAAATATGCAACTATAAGAGAGCTTTCATTCAAATAGAAAGCTTCAATACCAATTACGCCAATTAACGCGCGTTTTATAAAAGGCAAAAAGCAACGGCGGGTGACCTGTAGTGGTTCAAACTAATTTTCCACGCGTTAAATTGCCGTGTAGGTTATCCAATTTCAAAAGTTAGCAGCGTATCACAAATGCAATGCCATTCGTCAGTTTTTACAAATTTTATTTCTGCGCAACTCCGCGTTCGAGCCCTTGAAATACGACAACTTATTTATCTCGGACACAATTCAATAAAACGCGCGGTTCGAGCGGCAAACAGTCAAAAACGCGCTGTCGCGGAGCATTTATTTATTTCGTTCGAACGATCAATCACTCGTGCATACACATACATATAGATACATACATATACACACGCGCACACAAGCGAACATGCCGAAACGATAGAAAACCGCCGAACAAAAGCGAGCACGAAAAAAAATCGATCAGAATCAATTTGCCTTCTAATTCGGCTTTGCGCGCCGGAGCGCGGAACTTTCTAACCGATAACTCGCTGTACGCGCGCGGGTTCGTCCTTTTTCTCGTCGGCTATTGCTGTCGCATCTTTCGCCGCGCGCTATATCCTCTTATTCTATATATATACTTTCTTTCTTCTCCGGCCTGTGGCCTGTTCTTTCTTACTCTCTCTCGTTCTATCTCCCGCGAGCCCTCGAATCGTTTAATCATAATCTAATAACTGGCTGACACAAAAAACGATCTCGACGAACTACGCGCCGCCGCCGCCGCCGCCGTCCTTCGCTCCTTCCCTCCGCTTGGGGTCCCGTGACGCACTCGTACGCGAGCAACTGTGCCTTGTACTTACAAGGGGGAATGTCTTCGAGATTTTATCTATCGGAGAGAGCCTACCTGTCAGGCGGCCGGAGCGACTCCTCTTTAGCGTTAACACTTTACGCATGTGTTATGCGAGCGCGAGAGGAGCGACTCCAATCACGAAATTTACGGTTCTGCGCTTTGTCTTTTATTTCGCGCTTTATACTCGGAGAGTTGAATCTTATTCCTGCTGGAGCTCCTCGTACATATAAGTCTGTCCGTTTGTTTGTTTTGCGCGTCCGATTTTGTCGGACGCGAAATGGAATATGTAATGTAATTTTTTGATAAGATTTCGGCCGCGCCGAGGTTTGCTTGTGTGCGAAAGAAAACGAGAAATGACTGCACGCTTCTTTTTTTGGACGAGGACGTGGTAGAAAAATACCCATTTAAAAGGATCGGGAATCGATCTAATTGTAAGAACTGATGGCTACTTCAATTGGATAATACTGATGAGATGTCGTGTACCCAGAAAGTGTCGATAACTATTTGTTTCTTACGTATTGGGAGAAACATATTTTAAGGTATCGATGATTTACCTATAGTCTTTATGATATGAGATGAAAAATTGTAAAAGTATTATTTAAGAAGCCTGTCGCTGAATTTTTTCGAAACGATTTTTCGACTATATAAATCATTGTTCTATATAATTTTCTTGAAAAAAAGTAATTGCCCAGTAACTACAGCTTAAAAAGCGTTTGATTTTGCCCAATTCTGCTTCTACTAATAGAGAAGTATCGTTTGAATTCGAAACCCGGCAGTTTTCTGGTTATAAATATTCATAGAAAGTCATTTATGCGTTGTTCTATAGAGTAATATAACGTATTGCGATTTAAACTGTGATGGATTTTCCAAATTCTTTGAAGTAATTTATTTTTATACGGTCGCGTCGCACGAGAATGACGTAAAAAAACAAGGTCGACACGAGCATTCAATTAAATCGAGAATACAGATCCGTGTGATTTGATTACGCCTTGTTTGTCCCAGTAAAATATCCATTCGGACGAAACAAACGCCCGTCCGATACCAATAAATATTCGCTCTCTCTCGCGACGCGCAGCATAGGCGCGCCTAGCTCCAACAACTTCTCGAAACAGTATAATACCAACTTTGGAGCGATTTGACGTAAATTTTTGATCGGCCCGCCTCTTCTTTCTTACGTGTATAACTCTCCGCGTGGCGTGTCTCTCTTACAAACTGGACTCGGCACTATAGCTTGCTCGGAGTCTCGTCTCGTCGTAAACAATGTTACCGGGTATCCGGAGGACGAAACTCTTTACTCAGGGATTTGAAATTCATGACATTCAGATCGAGTCGCTCGATAGCGAGACGAGAAACCGAATATCTTCTGGAAAATCCGCTCTCAGCGCGGCTATGCGCGCCCTTACATCCTTTTCCGCGCGAAGGGCACTTCTTGTAATACCTCGAGCGATAGGCATCGCGCATAGCGCCAAATCGAACAGCGCAGGCTTGTATAGCTGCGCCTCTCTCTTTCTCTCTGTGTCTGATTACTGCTAGATTGCGCGAGAGGAGTGTATTTATAGAGTTCGGGACTATGACCGATCGGCGAACGACCTTGCTGCAGTGTCCAACCTGCGCAAGGCTGCTGCTGTCCAATAAGCCATGGGACTCAATTCATTCGGACGAGACAGAAGCAATTTCCTGAAACGAAATTCGGCTCGCTTATATTCTCTATTTGAATAATATATACAACTGCGAGTCGGGCATGGGGCAAAAAAGTTCAAATAGAAGTTTCGAGGAATAGAAAGTTTTGATAAAATGCTGGGTCGGGAAAGTTTGCCGAGGCACGCAGCGTGTATGCCGGATAGAAAAATACAGACGGTTCTGACCGAGCAAACTATTTCACATTCGAATCGGCGCTTGATAAATTGAATACATTGCATCTGATGATTTTATTTTTAGATTGCGAATGTTAACAATTACTTTTTCTCGGAAATAAATTTAGGTAGGCATACACTGAGTGTAACAAAAGAGAGTTTGAAACGTATAGTACTCAATATTCCAATGTCAATAAATTCGTAAAAACTTTTCCATCTATTTCATGCTTTAACAAACTGCACCGATGAAATAACAAAGCGAACATAACAAATGTCGAGCAAACGCAGCAGGGAAAACACTCTGGAAAATAAAAACAATCAACCCGATCGCGCGGAAGAAACAACATCGGCAATGTAATAACATAGAGAGGCGACGGACTGGCGTTTCGCAAGTCCAGAATAGTTCCGAAGAGAGACGTCCGAGAAAGAAACGTATAAACTAATTAATCTCGAAATTCCGGGTGCGCCGACGGGAAGTCTATAATAAGGGCCGCTAATGCATTCACGCAACAGCCCTTCATCGGGAATTCAATTCCGCGAGTTGACGTATACCTATATAGCGCTGCAACACGAGCCAGGTCGCGAAGAATGCAAACAGAAAATCGCCTCTTCGAGAGAACGAGCCGCGAGAAAGAGAGGAGAAAAATTAAATAAACATCACTTAAGCCAAGAGGGACAGCTCGAAAGGAAGAACCGAGTCGTCGCGTCGCTCGCCGTCTGTCAGCTCCGTCTTCTTTTCATCCCTTTCGCGGCTCCAAAAATAGAAGCTGATATCCGAGGACGTGTACGAAAGGTCGCGCGTTCGAGCTACCCCCCAACCGCTCTGGATAATCGGATTAATTTATTCCTGACAGCATAATGTTATTCCAAGAGCGGTGTGAATACACCGGGATTCCCGGAGCACGCGCGATTTTCGAAAACATCGGGAGTCGCTTTGGTTGTTTTTTTTTTTTTTTTCATATTTATTTCCATCGAGCTCCTGATGGGATTTGGTTAGTCTCCGAACAGATCTGGCGATAGCGAACGGTGGGATTTGCGCTCGAGCTGCGAGATTCTTTTGCATTTTTTCGATGGCGTTTTTGATAATTGGTTATTTGATGAATTTTTAAACGCACCCAGGGATTTATTGCGTCTCGAAAAGTGATTAACGAAATGAAGGAAGAATCGGCATTTCTCTTCAACATAATTATGGTAATCAGCGTAGGACAAGCGCGCGGTATTTTCATTAACATTTGCATCAATCAGAATCAAGTCAGTTTCACGCCTAGGATATGCCGAGACTTTATTGCCGAGCGGAAAAGCAGACGCTTCCGAGCTATAAATAGATACATTGTCTTGACAGTTAGGACAGTCATCTACTGATAATTAATCCGACCACAGCAAAATCATTCGCGTCAAGCGCTCGGGAGCAAGACTCAATCAAAGCAAAGATCTATCCTATTTCGTATACGTAGATCGATCAAAATGGGTTATACGAGTGTGAAACGTTATCGAAGAAATTATAAACCGCCTCTGCGGCAGCTAATCGTAAGAAAACAAATAATCTCATTTCCCATATGTATACTGGACAGAGAAAAATGAAAATACGCGAGTGCGTATCGCATCAGTCAAAAGTTAATGAACGAGCCCGACAATTATCAGATTATCATATCAAGCATGAATTCGTATAAACCTAGACGGGTTCTCGCCGAGTCAAGCCAAATAAAAGTATACGAGAAACCGCGATCAGCGGGTCCCTTCATAAGCATCAGCAGCGCGCGCGCAAGATTGATACAGTCGTTTTATTGGCCGGGGCTGCGCGCAGTCGAGTCTCTCTATCTCTTTTATTTACTTCTCTCTCTCTCTCTCTCGCGCGCGCGTGCGCGCGCGAAGGCTCTGCGGCGTTCGTTGTTTTGTTTGGCATTCCAGAAGTGATCAAGCCGCGCTCGCACGCGCACGCCAAGGAGGAGGAGGGCGCGTAAGAAGACAAGAGATTAATTTTCTGTGAAATGATTAAAACGTCTTATGCAGAGGAGAAAGAGGCGAGAGCAAGGAAGAGAGAGAGAGAGAGATAGTTTATCGAATCGGATCTGCCGGGCGCGACTCGCTTAGCTTCTCGTTTTTCGAGTCCCTTTTGCTATCTCTCTTTCTCTCTCTCTCTCTTCTTCCTTTGCTAGCTATATACTCTGCGAAAGAGAGAGGGGAATCCCGGCTTTATTATACCCCCGCGGAGTGCTGCTGCAGCTCTCGCGAGGTATAAGCATCAGTATTAAGGGGGTATAAACAGATTAAGAACTATGTTTTCGAACACGCGCGCCGGAATGATAAATGCGCGCCTTTAGCGCAATGATGATAATTAGGCGTATACTCCCGACTCTGGCTCTTTGATAAGACACCGGAGAGGATTAGCGCCGAGCGCATTATCTCGGCGAATTAAATTATTCAGATGCTTTTTGTCTAGGGCAGATACGGAGAGCGCGCTCTGCGCCGCTGTATATAGCCAGCACCTCCGAATGAAAAATGCGGTTTACGAGCTGCGAGATAGGTACTTGAATGTATACACTGCAGTAGCGACTTATTCGCGATTAAAATATAGACCTCGGCTGCGTTTAATCATTTTGCGGCTGACTCATTCCTTATTATGCATTATTTGGATTCGTGTTGACGAAATTATTTAAATGGAAAATATTGAGAATCAAGTTGAAACTTTATCTAATAATAAACCGTTCGACTCATTGTGACTGTCACGGAAAAAGAACGAACGTTTGCACTGTGATAACGAGGTTACAGGTTTAATCGAAAGGGTACACTGCGTGCATTACAAGTGGCAGGCCTCATTTCACGCTTACTTAATTATTCGAAATCAACTACGGCTCTTCGAAAGTAAAAAAAAAAAAAAGATAAATCCCGACACAGAATCCGCTGGGCGACTCAGTCGAGCCGTGGGCGCACTGACAGCTGACAGTGAGCGCGCGATGCTCTCGAACAATGCACAGGGCTGAATAAAACAAAGAAATTTTCAGAGCGAAAAGCCGGCGCGCCGCCAGTCATTTTCGAGCCGACGCTGCGACGCGCGCGCGCGCGAGGGAGAAGACAGCAATGTCAGGGAGAGAGTCATGCACGCGCGAGTATTTATCGGGAAAACGGGGGACGTGTGTGCCGGGCCCATGAATTATGAAAAATCATCGCTCCGCGGGGCGAAAACTCAATTAACACGACCGACAGACTTTCGCGTCTCAATGAACATCCATAATCGGACGCTAATGCACGTCTGCCAGTCGCGCCATTCAAAGCCAGAGTCGCGATCATAACGCGGATGTGCTCTATTGCAGTGTATATATGCAGCCATCATGTAGCAAAGCGCTTGTTGCAGCCCAGCCATCAGACGCCAGGGGACTGTGTGGAGTGCGAAGGACAACGACGTGGGGATGAAGGATACACTGAACGCGTAGCGTAACAAAATGCTCATGCATTTGTGTGATGTTATAAACGGGAGGGAATGCTTTTGCTTTTGATAAACTTGATAAAACGAGATTTACGAGATGATTTGTAGCAGCATTTTATTTCATGGAAATGCGAAAACTTTCAAAGAAAATTTTAGTTTTAAAATTGTAACGGAGCTAATAAAAATGAGAGTAAACTTCGTCTCGAGATTACCGGGAATTCGTGGTAATCTCGAGACGGAGTTTACTCTCAGCAAATTCTACCGTTTATGACGATACTAGTCTCTGCTATGATACTCTAGACAGCGAAATTATATTACAACCTTCCTAAGGGTAAATATTGCAACCGCAAATTTGCAGGAATACACACATAGAATTGCATCATTGCACACATTTTCGGTAATTTCTACTATTCACACAGTATTCTCAGTGTAACATATTAATTATGATATAAGTTTGAATAAATAACAATTTTCACTGAAATGCAAATTATTTGCTGTTTATTCTTGCCATTTCAAGATACGACTGTAATAATTTAAGTAAAACGGTGATAATTAAGCTATGAATAATAAATGAATTTCATGAACGGCATCAGTACATTCACGCAAAACACACTGCACGTTATTTTAACGGCTTCTGATAATTTTTCGTGCAAACTTGGTATACACACAACTTCGATGTGGCTAAAATGCTCACAATGTTTACCTGCAGTTTGAACGAAATTAAATACTTCAAAATAGTTCATATTTTGAGCAATCCTGATAACTATATCAAAAATATGGTTACGCAAGAATGCATAAACGAGTGAAGCAATGTGAAGCATCGCACGAGTGAAGCATTTGTGAAGCATCCGCACTACTTCTATACTGCTTATAGCTATATGCCAATGTGCACCGCGCACGATAAGAGAATCTGCAGTCGAGTAAGAGCACACATGTACGTGCAAACGTTAGAATTGTAAAATGTTTTTTGAGAAAAGTATTTTCGGTGAAAATCGTAAATGCGCATACATGATGAATTCACAAATTATTCACAAACTGCTTTTTCGAGACGAGTAAGATAATTTGACAGAACATGCGAGAAGTGTAAATGTGGATCACGAGCGATAAAAAAACATATATTTGCTTCTTATGTTGGATTCACTTAACCTCAATAAAGCTCTAATTGTATGAAAATCGAGCTGTCGGCAGAAATAAAACAATCGACATCGAATAAATTATTCGTCTCCGCGGGTACTCGGTTTATCGCTGGCCAACTGTCACCTCAATTTGTCTGACTGTCGGCGGGTACGGAGTCGCCGTACTGCAACCGCATGCATTTCAATCGTCTCGCCGCAGAGGGATAGAGTGAGAGAGAGAGAGAGAGAGAGAGAGAGAGAAAGAGGGGAAAGAGCACGGCGCGGCAGTAGAAAATATCGCCAAAAGTTTTTAGCTTACATTACCGAGGCGCTAATTGAATTAACCTGCAGCTCGATAATGAGAACACGAGGCCGAAGAGCGCGGCGGGTGGGATACATCAGCCTCGGGAAAACGAGAAAGTTCGCCGAGGGTTAGAGGAGCGCGAAAAGCTGTCAGACAGGCAGCAGCAGCAGCAGTAGCGGCGGCTAAAACTTCGCGCACCATAAACTTGGTCGTGAGCGCGCGCGCGCCATTACGCCAGTATGCAAATCACGGACGGATCCCTACATCCGACGTCGAGCCATCCAAATGTCTGCTCTACGAGAGATAGACGCGCGGAGAGGACCGCGCACACGCGAGTCTAACGAACTCGCAGCGCCCTCCCACGTGTGTCTGGCTATATATGTAATATATTACATGGCTCTCCCTGTGTATGCGTGTGCTACTGATTGGTTCATTCAGACATCGCGTTCTTTCTCGCGTGACTGACTCGTTGATCAGCGCACGTTCCATTATTGTCATATTTTGATTGACGCACTTGTAATTTCGAGCATATTACTGGAATCTCCAAGTTTCTTTTGGCAAAATTCATTCTCCCGAAAAATTAATGAAAAATTCAATATTCGAACTTTCGTAAGCTTATTTACAACAAGCGCAGTCTCATGCATGCGCGGGTGGATATAATATACCTTATCAGAATATTTTCTCCGGGATAGAGGTATAACGTTACGTGAAAAGCAAAAAAGCTGTTCCATAAGCTCGGACCCTTATTCCTTCTAATTTAGAAAGCTCGCAGTAGCCAGCCAGCGCGAGGACTTTTATCGGCAAGGAAATATCCCCCGGGCAGCCGGGCGGTCTGAGAGGGTTAACTCGCACAGCGTGTATGTTTCGCCAACGACGAAGAGCAAGAAGGCGGGCGGCAAAAGCGCTCGAAAAAAGAGAGCAAACGAAGCCGAGAGCGTATCTTTTTCCGTGAACCCACGCTTAAGCCGGCGTGGCGCGCTCGACTTAAGCCAAGCTTCCCTTTCCGATAAGAGTCCGAATTATGTAAATTGAACGCCGATCGGGATTGAGAGATAATCTTGGCTGTCGCGCTGATTCCAGGACAGAACGCGAGCTCTCTGTACACGTGCTAATAGGTTTACTCGCGGCGCTGTCGGCGTATATATATGTATATATATATAGAGAGAGAGAGAGAGTGAGAAAGGGAAAGGGTTGTTGCTGCGGGCTTACACATGCGCGACCAAGATCAGAGGCAAAAATGTTTGCCAAAGGGGATGAGGCGTAGTCGTTCTCGGGGATTAGCATGCATATGCGATGGGCGAAGCCAAGCCGGTCTGTATGCAGATTTGTAATTTTGAGTTTTGAGCGCCAGCGCGACTCTTTGTTGTTATCTGTGCATATGATGGTGTCTCTGCTAGCCGTGTGTCAGAAGCCCGATTGATGATCGAGTCTCACTTTGTCTTTTATCCTGCTGTGTATACATGGCTTTCAGGGAATTTTGACTTTTATCTTCTCCTATGCAAGCCAAAGAGGATTTAAACAGAAATTTGTATGGCAGCGTGTACAACCAAACGTAATCTTCCGACACAGGAGTAGTAGTAGTAGCTGCAGACAAAGCAAACGCAATTACGCGTATAAAACCTTAAGTCATTTGTTCGTGATGTCGGCCCGGGCGCATCACGAGCGAGCACCTGATGTCTGAAACTTTCGAGTGCGCTTAGGCCGTGTGCTTCCAAGAAGCAGCATAAGCGCTACTCGCGCGAAATGCCTGCAAACGAATGCCTGCAGGGGAGCCGGAGCAAACAAATAATTTCGAAGGCTGTTCACTTAAGTCGTTTACCCTGCTTATTCAAATATAATTTAGCCTCACGTTTATTGCAGAGTATTATAACAACGGCTCTCCTTCGAGGATCACTCGCAGTGAGCATCGAGAAAGAGCAGAAAAAAATGCATGAGATGCAACGTAGTTTTGAATTTTAATTAAACACACGATATATATATATACACACATAGTCGCAAAAGCTGCGCTATCATTATGCTAACGAACTACGGTCGACCGATTTCTCGTCATCAACGAGTTAGTTTGCTACGATTTCTTTAATGAAAGCTTTTCCCAGTTTCAGTATTCATTTTTTCCGCTACTTGCTCGAGTTTTATTCAGACAGCGAATTCGGGTCACAAGCGCATGAATACTTTATTTATATACGAGACTGCGTTATAAGTTTTCCAAAATAAACTACGTTTTATACTCATTAGAAGCATCTAAAAAATCGCGAGTATATAGACGTGCTTGAGTTGTGTACTTCCTCCAGTTGTATCGGTTTATTTATTTGTACAACGATATAATAACGTAGTCAAAGTATCGAAGAACACACAAATCATACAAAAACGAAGAAAGTTTGCGACTCCTGATGCGTCGGTGAAGTTTAATGAGAAAAAAAACAACGGCGGAGAACGAGAACGACGAGCGAAAAAAAAGGCAGCAGAAATTACACTCTCGGAAACTATTTCCCAGAGTAGCAATAATTTGCGGCGGAGAAAGGTAAACCCCGCGGAGTCTCGGAACGATAAAATGCTTATCAATCGGTAATTACGGGGAGGAGTTACCCCCGGAGTGGGCATTCTATTTAGCGATACAAATCGAGCTGCGCGTTCGCTTATACGCGTACCTGTATACGCGCGGGATTCCGATAAGGCTCCGTACAAAAAAGTGCAGTTAATCCCCGACGGCGTCACGGAAATTTGGTATTTTTTTCGCAGGAAGACGCAGAAAAAGCGAGAACGCGCGAGAAGGAGGGTATGCATACCCAGCTAAAGGTCTCGAAGCCGCAAAGAGAGAGAGAGAGAGAGAGAGAGAGAGAGAGGAGCGCGGCCACCGACCTCATCTTGCCTCCTTCTGTCTCTCTTTCTCTCTTCGGCGTAGCGCAGCCTTTATATACCTTTCAGCATAAAGAAGGAGGGACCGCGAGAGAGTTACTTACTTTCAATCTGTCAGAATCTCACTCGCTCGCGCTGCTCGCAGTCCTCTCGCTGCAGCAGCGCCGAGAAAATACTCCTTTAGTCTCAGCTAACCGCTGTGTATGCTGAGATTTCGGCGATTCTTCCTTCCTCCACCTCCTCATTCTCGAGCTCGTTTGCCAAACTCGAGAAGGTGGAGTGGCCGCCACCACCGTCGTGTTCGAAGAAGCTGCGTTGAACGACGGGACGGATGTGTGCCGCCCGAAGGAAACGCCGAATTCGCCAACAAATTTTAGAACGAAATTTCACGAGCTTCAAGCTTTTTTAAGTAATCTTTGAGTTTTCTCATATGGAGCGAAGAGAAGTAATTTGATTTTTACATAAATGATACGATTAGAGGCAGAGCCGTACGAGATAAGAAGGTATATGGTCAGGGCATAAGAGGGAAGAGCATGGAAACGCCGAAGATGAAGGGTGAAGCGACGGGGAAAGCTGATCGAGAGAAAGGGAATCGACGCCAACGAAAAGACTATAAGAAGAAGAAGAACGCACGGCACGCCCCTATTTCAATTGCGAGAAGGCCAAAACTCGAATGCCAGCGAGCGTGGCCCGCATATCGAGAGGTTTATGCGCGCGAGCGCCCGAGACATTGCACGCTAATGTCGCGAATTCCTCGACTAACTTGGTTTTGTAAGCCCGTAAAAACTCAAAATCCAATTAAACCCCATTAAAGCGGTTCCCTCTCTCCCGATCGTTCTTCTTTTCTTTTATTTCCTTCTGTTACCGCTATAGCTCCTTCTTCTTATACTTTGCTCTTCTGTTTCTCTTTCTCTCTGTCGCCGTGCAGTGCCGCACTCTGTTTTGTCGCCAGGGCAGCAGTCGTCCTTTTTCGCTCTGCGGTCCGCGAAAAAACAAAACGAGGATGCGGTGCGAGAGGCATTACCTATTGAGTCAGCAATGACCAAAGAACTGGTACAGCGGGAAAAGGGATCATCTTGCGGACTGTCAAATTATAAGTGACAATATATTGATAACATTGCGCGGATTCACGACACAAGGTGAATGATTTATTACAAATTATTTTTCACTAGAAGCAAATGGATTCATCAAGATTACTTTTGTTTAGTCAACTTTGAAAAATGTGATCTTTAGTGAAAATTATCTTCCTATCAATTCATATTTCCGCAATGGACTCTAATCTACACTGTGATCTTCGTCTCCCACGCAATACATTCACCAATTTACACAAGCGTATAAATAGTTTATAATTATTACGAATCGATGAATCAATGCTCGTTTAAAAGAACTGTGACAATCTAAAAATTGAATTTTTTTTGGAATACCGATAGAAGTCTTTTTCGCGCGTTCTTCTTTTCACGAAATCGCTGTTGACTTAAATTATTATATCGAGGAGCAAAAAGGACCACACGCTCTCGCAGAGAGCCAGCAAAATTCAGACTAAGACCTTAGAAACAATTGTTCGCGTCGAGTTATCGAATAATGGGGTGCGAAAAAGCGACCTGTTGCTAGAGAATCGCGCACGCGCGCGCGCGATTGAAAACGTGAACGTCAAACTAGAAGAAGAAGAAGGAGAAGAAGAAGAAAAAGCATCAGTGCGGAAGAAGGGAGAGCGAGTGAGAAGGAAGAAAAGAAGCTCGTTCAGCATCTCTTTCTCTCCGTCTTCGACTCGAGCGATCGACTCTCTTGTCCTCTCCCTCTCTCTCCCTCTTTCGTTCTCAGGTCGTAGACCAGCGCGAGCTGCAGAAGCGGCAGAATCTCAGGGAGAGCAGAGAACGAGCATCCAACCGGTCCGACAACTTTTTAACGAGACGAGGCTAAGGGAGAAGAAGCAGCGGCGAACGCGAGGCAGCCAGAAGAAGCAGGAGAAAAAGAATAAGAGCGCACTTGCCTCTCTTTCCTTCTCTTTAGGCCCGAAACGAGCGAGGCAAGAAGAGGAGAGAGAAGGAAAGAAAGAAGGATACAGCGAGAGCCTACACACGCTCGTAGCCTATATAGGCGGCGCAAGTATTGGAAAAATTGTTTATAGCCGAGCGCGCCGAGGAGATTTTACAAGCAGGAGAGGCCAACCTGAGTAGTGAATGAGTCGCGCGATGATTACGAGCGACCGAAAAACCCCGAGTTACGAGCGAAATCGTCGTCCGGCCCCCGCTGCAAACTGGAATAACGAGTGTGTGCCTATACAGCGATCCGAATTGATAGAGATACTTTGTGTACGTATATAGCACGCACGAAGCGGGAGGAGGAAAGGAGTTGAAAAAAAATCTTTTAATTTAGAAGTCCATAATTTTGCGATAAACGCGCGCGGAGGCGGACGCGGGGCCTTTAAATATCATCATTTCGGTACTTTATATACGCGGCTCGATTCCGCGCGGCGGCGCGCACACAATGATTTTTTCTCCTGGCTCGTTTCCAAACTCGAGTTACGGCCTGTGCTAAATTATTTGCAGGGGGGGTTCGCGCCTACAACAAAACGCCGTTTAAAATTTTGGAAATTTCCTCGTTAATTCAGTCGGTCGAACAAAACTCGCGCGCGCGCGCGTGCTGCTGGGGAAGCAATTTCGGACTCGTCGCCGCACATTCCGAGCTCCTTTCTTCCCGGCGCGCGGAACGCTAATTGCCGGCCAAAATGCCATTTAATTTACTTCGAGAGGAGAAATCACGTATTGGCCGGTGCTGTATATAAACAAATACAGAATAAAATACCGGCTGTATAATTTACTCGCTGATTTATGCGACTTTTCAATATTTCTCCCTTCGTATATGGACGAGGACGAAAACGAGTCAAGTCGAGAGATCAGGTGATATATATACAGACGATCTCGGGGCTTAAAACCCGATCCCACGTCGCGAGATCTAGTTTGCGAGCGCGGATATTCTCTCCGCCGCTGCAGCCGCGATTATTATTAATCCTCCTCCTCGCCCAGTCCTAATCGTTGCTCGCTTCTTTTGTAATTCAATAAGGGAGCTCGGCGCTATTTATACACCGACTGCTGCTGCTGCTGCTGCTGCCGATCGATCGATCGGTGACAGCCGTGAAGACAAGTTGATTCTTCGGGTTAATGGAGGCGCTTGCGCTCGGCGGCCCTCTCGATCGCCGTTGCTGATGATGTAGCGAGGAAATTGATTCGGATGGCAGGGGCATTTATAACGGCCGACTCGAGGTGTATACTTGAGAGATTTAAGAATGGCCGCGCTGAGTATACGGATCGCGCCAACGCATGAATAACGCTTTTCGATTATGCTCGGTTATTTGTGGCCAATAAAGAATGCAACCGAGAGGCTGGCGCGCGAGAGAGAGAGAGAGTATATACACACGCTGTCGAACTTTTGCGCTCGGATAAGCCGGGCGACTGGAAGAAACGATTATTTCAAGCTCGCGCAGGAATAAATATGTAAGTATATATTGCCGATATGCGATGGGAAATCGAATGCCAATCGCCGGCTTTATTTGCGTTGTCGATTGTTTCGTGATGCTTCGACGCTATTGGAGCTTTTCTGATGCCTTATATCGTCAGCATCGGTTTTACGGGGCGCGTGTGATTTCGAAAAAGAAAAAAAAATATTAATATCGCACGCGTGAGTTTCATAAAATTTTCAGCGACAGAAGACGTATCTTTTTTGCAAAAATATGCGAACGCGATATTAAATTCTGACGCGCGCACACACACACACACCTCTGTGTCTTTTGAAATTCAGTCGTGCAAAATTTAGTGAATTCTTCTGGAGAAAAATGAAAAACGCGGAGGCGTCTCGCAAAAAAGTGTGAATATCACGAAAGGAAGAATAAAAGTCCGGGCAACGCCCAAAATGATTTCCGGTTTCTCGTTCATTCAGTCGCTCTTTTGGCCCTCTCTCTTCTGTCGACGGCCGATCGACCGAGGGAGAAGCGAGAAATTTTCGAGACGTCGGCCCCGGAATGATGCGATCTACTGTCGAAGGCAAGAGTAGAGCGCGCGGCGTCCAATTTGCCAGAAATCAGGCGGTCGCTGAATCAAAACCACTCGAGGCTTCTTGATTTCTTTCGCTCTCGCTTTGGACATTTTAAGGATTTCCGCGCTAATGCGTCCTTTGAGCCCCGAGACGCTCGAGGCGTCCGTTGGGAAAAAAATTGTGCCAGCAGCACAAAATCTCTCTCTCTCTCTTTCTCACTGATGGCGAGCAGTTCTGAAATTTATACCGGCGAAGGCGTCGATGCGCGAAGACGAAAAAAGATGAGACTCTGATGATAACGAGTCGTCGTTGGGCTCTCGAAAGAATATATTGTGAAATATATGTAGAAGTCGAGATATAAACCATAAACATTCATTAGGTAACAATCGCGCATTAAAATAGCCTGGAAAAGGCTGCAGCTGCGCGAGCACAAGGTGCAAATAAGTTGTCCGACTTGTTTGTCGTCGCGTTTTACTATAGACGTACCGTCATTAAGTGCGAGTTTAGCACCGCACAAATAACGTCGGGCGCAAATGAACTGTAACGAAGGCGCCATAACCATTGGATTTTTCGGAATTTCAACTGGGAGTTCGTCGACATCTCAATAGCACCGGTCCCAAGTGTACTGCCGCGACACTTTAAATCAAATCTAGCCGCGCGATAAAACGCGACTCAGCTAATCTCCGATATACGAAATTAAAGCAACCGCCTAGTGAACGGCATATAAATTTCAATCTACAGAGTCGAGCTCGGTGAAAATAAGCGGCGTTTCGCGATTTGTCGCAGTTCGTTACCTCGCGCGTCGCGCATCATTGTTCTCTCCCGTGTATATACTGTGCGTATAATATATAAGCGAGCGAGCGAGCGAGTGGCAATCAATCCCCGCTTGAGCGCACGTTCGAGTTTTCTCGCTCGGCGGCATTCCTCGCGCACTTATAATCCTCGATCCGATAACTTAAACAAACTACGCTCGGCCAGCTCTTTTCTCTCTATTTGCGCGAAACACGTTCGCGAAGCAACAGCGGCGGCAGCTCTCTCGCGCATTACACTTTTTAATCAAGTAGGTCAGTCGCGTCGACGGCTCGTGCTTGCCCGCAAATCGGGATCGCGATCGGCACGGCGATTTCAAGGCCGCTCGGCGCACGCTTTAGTCGCTTCTCTCTCGCGCGCGTTATATTATCCACGTGTGTGTATGGAAGAGCGGACCGCCGGCGCGCGAGAGACCAGAGCCAGCTATACGGGTAATGAGAGGTTAGGCAAGTGCCGATAAATCCAACGAGACTCGGGATTTGTAAATTATACCCTGCTCCATAAAGGATATCCGCCGGATTGGACGGACGAGTTGCTGCTTTTCTCTCCCTCTCGCTTCCTCTCCTTCTCGGCAAGCTTTACTCGCTCTGCTGTCTGTGTGTGTGTGTGTGTGTTTGTGTGCCTACACCTCCCCTCTTGAAAAACCGCCTTAGTGTCTCGGACTGACTTCTTCTTTCTTTCGCTGTTTCTTCGTTGCTGCTGCTGCTGCTGCTTCTTGCTCTCTCGCGTCTTTTTTCCGCCGCGCTCTTCTCTACACACTCTAACAAGACTCGCTGAAAAAGTCCATCAAATACTCGTATAACGAGGGCTCGGGATTACGATGTCGGTGGATCTCGTACGTGTACATACGCGGGGAGAGAAAAAAGAAGCGCAAGCGTAGATATAGCATTGAGTCTCATATATATTTACTGTATATACCTGCGTGCACCGAGAGAGAAAGACGAATCCCCACGCGACTATACTCTCTGTCGTTACAGCACCGATACGTGTAGGCGCGCATATTGTAGGTGCAGCGCGTACATATACGCGAACGTGTATTTCTTGTTGTCACGCGAGGAAATCATTAAGCCACGCGTTGCGCTAATAAGCGCCTCGAATTACACACAAATCGCGCGTCTCGTTATTCAATTTAACGGGACAATTATAACGATGGGTTAACGGGGGCGCGAGCCTCCTCGATACACCTGCATGCTATACATACGTTATATGTATATATAGATGTGCAAGAGCGCGTACGCTTGGGGAATGCGTATATATACATATACACGAGCGCGCATTTACACACGTTTCCCTCGGTGAAACGGACTCGCGAATATTGTCGAGCGCGGCAGCTTCATAACGCCCAGTGTATAATTACGTAATGCGTGCGCGCGCGCGCGCCTCCGAAAGGCAAACAAGCGTTTAATTAGTAATTACACAAGGGAGGGGGGTGCAGTGCGAGTCTGCGAGCTTGACGCTCCGGCGCGCCTGCAGCGCTGCAAAAATCTAATTATGAATCCTCGCGCGAGCCTCAAAGGGCGCTGTCGAGAGACAGAGAGAGAGAGAGAGAGATAAAGTGACAGTCGAGGCGAAAAAGCAACCGGAGTGCCAAGAAGCTCGAATAATCAGTGCTTACGCGCAATGGGCTCCTTCTGTATCAAAGGATCCATGCCACCGTAGCTAATACGCTTGCGTTATTCAGTAAATTCTACTCATAATGGTGGAGGTAAACTAAGTCGCGAGGTCGAGATGAGGAGGCGAGTATAAGAAGAAGAAAAAGTTGCCTTCGTCGCGCCTCTATATAGGTGAACGATAAGGCGAACGAAAAGAATCAAGCATGCGAAAGTCTCGCGCTCATAACGAGACTGGCATATTCATAATATACAAGTGTAAATAACCCCGACCTAATCTTTTTTTCATCACTCAACGGACTGCCGAGCAACTTTAGATTAGAATTAGAGCTGTCTAACGCGATTGTCTGTTACTACTGAAACGGCAGCCTTTTCTACTAAAAATAACATTTCGTTTTCATTTGTACGAGTAAAAAATCTGTCTTCTTTGTTGATATCTGCGAGGCGAAATGAAGAAATTACGAGAGCGTCAGACACTGTCAAGTCAACTTCCTTCGACGTCTCCCTCCCGACGTCGTCACGAGTCGTGATCCTCTCGATACGGCGGCATACACTCATTCTTTCGAGAAAACAATGCAAAATTGCATTAAATATTCCGTGCATAATTGCAAAAGCCAACATCCTCCTTTCGGTCGTCGTCGCACACGTTTCCTCCCGATGTGTGTTCCACAGGTCGTCCCGACTCGCATTCTCACTCTCACTCTTTTCCTCGGTCGGTCTCTCTTTCTCACTCGCTCGCTCGGCACACTGCGCCGCTTCCCGTCGTGCACGGCCGTGTGTGTTTGCTGTCTCAGCGTTGGGCTTTGATCTGCCACAAAAGAGACAAGGGCCATCCGCGCGCTCGCTCGCCCCCTCATTTAAATGCATAACTCAGGAAATGTGTAACGAACGTTTCACGGGCGAACGCCCGCGCGCTCTTCATTCTCTACCTCTATATATACATACCTGTCTGTGTTCGCACCCGTATATATACACACATACAACAGAGCGCGCTTCTGCGCTCTCGAAAATCGCGATGGGCAATATTTTTTTTCGCCTCTGCTGCCATCAGTCGCGCCTCGTTCTTTTTCACTTTTTTTTATTAACGCGACGTGTGTGTGTGTACGTGTGCCTCGTTGTTTCTTTTGCTCCCTTTTTTTCACGCGCTCTCATTTTTTTCCCCGCAGCAGCAGCAGCAGCAGCAGCAATACCGGCCTTTTAGGAGACAGCGAGCTGGAAACTTTTTGACGCGCGATAACTTTTGACGTTTTATGGCCTTGACGGCTCTTTGAATTTTTTCGCGCCCGCGATTTTTTTTTCTCTATACACCACCACCACCACCGCTGCGAACGTTCTCTCTGTTTTTCATCTCGCGCGCGAGCACAACATTTGATATGTTTTTTAATGAAAGTTGACTTACCCGCGATGTCCAATGAATTTCGTTCTGATACGCGAGTCGTGTACACGGTGACATTGAGAAGGTGCTGTGACTGACTTACCTGAAACGAACAACAAACAAATTTATTGAAAAGGATTTAATAATACAGTGCCATGTAAAACGCTCATGCTTTTTTTATACGAGTCGCGTCGTCGGATACTTTTTATTCGCACTCTTCGGTGCGGCATGCAGGCGAAAAAAATGCTGGGTTCGGACAGCCTGACAGGTCGGTGCAGTAATAAACTTGCGCGAATCGTCGGTAAATTTAATCGCTTTTAATTCGGTTACACCGGCAAAACGATAAATGTAACGAACTTAGATTTCGGTTCGATTTTCTATGTACTGCAGAGCTGCAGCGATGCATGCGGTATCGCACTATTTATTTGGCGAGTGTTGATATATACCTAGAGTGAAGGGGATCGAAACGGAATTTGAGCAATTCTATATCCAACGCGTTATACGCGTAGAATATTTGGGACGTTATTCGTTGAATTAAAGTGCCAATTTTTCGCCTCTAATAACAGACAACTTTATTGCAATCGTTTTATCGACAAACACGGGGCTAGTCCAACTTGATTGTTTTTTAACGATCTCGTTTCACGATCTTTTTTTTACGACGCTTCCATCGATACTAGGGTACAAGGTCATAGAAAAAAATTCTACCGTTACGCTGTACCAGCCTTTTTTCTCTTAGTAAATGAGCTGCCGAGATTTCGTAATGACTTTCATTTCATTGATTTATTCAAGCAAAATCTTTTCTAGCGTCGATGACTAATATACAACAAATTAACATAACTTGATAAATCTGGAACAACATAGCTTTACGGTTAATTAGCATATAATTATCCAAACCAATTAACGGGAAGTTCACATCAATAGGCAGACTCCAATATGAGCGTTCGAATCGTCAAATTGTTTTGATTAAATTACAGATAATCATTTTAAACAGAAAACGCGGTTATTTTGACGAAAATAAAAAAAAACACTGAAACATTTGGTGACGTCGAAGATCATGAAAGAGAGCAAAAATTCGGAACAATTCGATAAAAAACGTCAAGTACCAGAAATAAAAGTTGAGCACCCTCTGCTGCAACAGCGATTCCATGCGCACGAAAAATCAAAGCGCACACGCTCGGTAGGTATAAGCTAAAACTACGACTCAGAAGCGAGTCACCCTGTCTCATAAGGCAGCGAGAGCAAAACTGGGGAGCATCTTCCGGAAGGAGAGAAAAATACGTGAAACTCATCTCAACGATCTCATCCCGGGAGCGAAGCGCGCAAAATAACCCCCGAGGCTTCCCTTACACGAGCGAAGCCTCATTCAAAGTCAACGACGTAGTCTCCGTCGTCGTTGCTCCAAAGCAAAAGAAGGCGCAGTAGGGCGGTATAGCGTAGCAGAAACGCCAACGACGATGGTTGCAATCCGGGCGAGTCGCGAATCGGGAAAAAGTCCCGGTTTTTACGGCCCCGCGGCTCGTTAAGGCCGGAAGAGTCGCCCGCGTCCCGTAATCGTCGAGGGAAAAAATGCCGAAGCTGCGCGCAAAACTAGTTCTGCGATTTCTTCGCGTAGAGCCATGTCTACCCGCAGTGTCGTCGTCGTCGTGACCTCGTTCTTAGCGTCTCGCCGTATACATGTATCTATACGAGCGTCGTCTGGTTTAAAGCGCGGGGCAGCAGAAAAGCAGAAAGAACTCCCGCAGTGCGTCGTTTTGCCACCCGCGAATGGATATAAATCGAGCTGTTTCGAGAGATGGAGTGGAGGATGTATTCTGCGCTCTTATTGCTCGCGATGACGTTTTCTTGCGAGAAAAGTTTTTCCGTTCCGTTGGATAAGTTTGTTGTCGATATGAGATTGGAATTTTGAATTCTGAAAAACTCGACGACGTATATAAGCGTCGACGAATAAGTTAAGATTTTTCAAAAATTATTTTTGATTCAATGCAGGAATAAACGTTTTTATTTTTCACAATCTCAATTCTGGCCTATAATTTTCGGAGTACCTTACTCATCGATATATAATTGCAACAAATAAGAAGAATCAATCTTTGAGCATTTAGCGGTGTGCCAATGTCGAGGTTATAGGAGAGTAGAGTCTCTTTCTTGAGGAGCGTGCGGAATCCTCGTATATATACTTCTTCTCCTCCGCAACTCCGTTTCTTATAGCCGCGTTCTTCTCAGGCTGTCGCGTTTCTACGAGTTTCACGTAGTTGACGGCGAACAAGAGAATCCGCTATTCGCGTCATTGGAAATAAAGGGGCGAGCAAGAAATTTTTGACATTCCAGTTAGCGTTGGAAGGAAACTTAATTACGCTCTTCTTGTTCCTAGCTTTTTTTCCCATTATATGTCTCTCTTTCGAGCTTTAGCTGCCAAGTACATGGCACAGAAAGGCTGCGAGAAGAATCTTTGTTATTTACTGATGTTGTACACGATTCATTGTCATGCAGTCTTCTACTTACGAAAATTTCACGCTCAATTATCGTATACTTTCAAGCAGTTGCAATAACACCCAGATCACAGTTCACAATAGGAAAAATTAGTTTTATATATTTTAATGCTAATTTATGGATTGGTCGAGATCGCCGCTCGGCGGCCGCGAGTATACGAGAATAGAATATATAAAATTCGAAATCCCCAATCTGCACTGCATATTTCAAAAGACACATAAATAAGGCTCTTCCGTTACACAAGCGATAAGCCAGTGTCGGCACCTAATAAATTAACGCTCAAAGCCTCTTGATAGACTCTTGAGAAGGCAGGTGTTCTCAGCCGTTCAGCTTTGCGCCTGTGTGCGTGCGCGCGTATATAAGTATGTCCGTATAGTCACGCTTTCTCGTACCGTTGGCTTTTACGGCGCTAAAACCAACATGTCAATAATGGACGTATTAATACGCCGGCGCTCTTTTCTGGCCGCACTTTGTTTGAGAACTTTCTACCTCTATATATCGACTTGACTGTGAGCTGTGTGCATGTGTGTGCATAGAGGGCACGGAAAAGCCGCTAATTATTGTTAAACAGACGGACAATGGAGACACTGTAAGCTCGTTATTTACACGCTTAACAATGACCAATCGACATAATGTGATCTGATTTCGCTGGACTCGTTCTTGTTTCAAGCACGAGCAGTGTTTGGAAAATGCATGCGTTCTAAACACTGATTGCCACTGTGCATGGAGCAAGCTCTGAGAGGAGAAATTCCTCGCAATCTTAATTACGTCAATACTTAATTATTGCGACTCCGGTATATCGTGATATTGAAATTTCTGTCGCGTGGAAACGAGTAACAGCAGCCCTTCGACATTTTTACAATTAAATCACACGGTGACGTAACGTCATTTCGGTGGCAATAAGTAACGAAGTTACGCAAAACAAGCTGCCTCTCGCGCCACCGAGTAAAGTCAAACCGATTGAAATTAATCGCTCAAAGCGTATTTTCATCGTCAGCGAGCCGAGCACAAGCCCTTGGCTAATTAAATTACGTCGCACGTCAATGAAGACTCTTATTTCCCGTTTGCATAGTAAAACTCTCTCTCTCTCTCTACTCTGTTTCTCAAAGAGTCGCAGTGGCCTCCTAATCACCGCCTCTCCTCTTATTTCTCTCTCAAATATTTGACCCAATAAACAGAGTGAGAGAGCTGCACGCGAAAGCTCTCGAACGATCAAAGCAGAGCCCCACTCGTAAAAGGCAAATGGCCTTCTTGAGCGCGCACTCAAGGGCCTTCCGGTCCACCCCCCATTACCCCATCAGGCGTCTGAAAGTGCCTGAGATATCTCTCTCTCTCTTCCTCTCTTTACCTCTACACGTTTATGTGTAAACACACTGTATATAGATATAGATGGACGCACGAGCGCGGCATATATTCCGTCGATTCCCATTTCGACGCCATCAGCCACTGCTTTATAAACACGAATTTCACGCTCGAGAACGCGTGTACGCGCGCCCGCGGTGAGGAACGCGGAGGAAAAAAAACGCTGCTCGACGAAAGATCCGTAGGTCGCGGCTTTTGTATCTCACACACACACATATATAATATATACGAGCGCTCGTCGGAGTATGATTGATAGATTCCGCGGGACTTTCGTCTAACGATCGAGCGCCGAGCGCGTTAACTTGCCCGATCATCGCCACGGGATGCCTTTCCCTCGTCGCTCGCGATGATGATGGGCTGCTTATGAGCTCGAGCACACACCTCCTTCGGCTCTCGTGTGTTATTCTCGTGGCTCATTTTCGGACTGTCTTCAGCGGCGGCACTTGGACTTTTTTCACTCGACGACGATGTGTGCGCGTTTTGCGTCAATCATATGGGCTGTTTTAAGGCTCTCGACTTTATTTTTATGTAAATTGTTACTTGTTCCGAGAGCCAGAGAGCTGAGAGATTGATCGAGCCGATAGATTCGTTAATGGTTGAGAAAAATAGCTGTTGAGGTGGTTTTAATGGCGCTGGAAAAAACTTGTAATATTCTCGCTCTCAAAAATAGCACGACAAAATCTCGCTGAGATGTGTCTTGTTTTGATTCCGGATTAATAATAACTGCGATACACACGGCGATTAACATAGTTGCGATCGATCAAGCCCGTCATGCAAGGAGCGTTAATATACACTGGTATAGCAGCTCTATATGTATATAACGACGTCGAGTCCGGAGCTAATTAAAGCGCTATTAATAAAAATATCAACACCGGCAAGAACTACTGGCCATTGTTCTCTCTCGGGGTCTAAACAGCGCGTCTAACGTACGCTTCCTTCATCATCCGGACAATGAGGCCTACGAACTTTTATATCCCCAATAAATTTCGTACGGTTACTTTCCCATAAAAGCCGTTCGTGCGCCGTTCTCTCTCTCTCTCTCGCCAGCACTTTTTTCTAATTACCGCGCTACCACCTCTCCCTGCGGCCAAAAGAAACAAACAAACAGCATCAGCAGCAACGGGCCCGAGTAAAAACGGAAAGACCTCGCGCGCACGAGAGAGAGAAAGAAGAGTAGAGGGAACAAGATCGAGAGAGAAGACAAGAGGATATCGCAGAGGAGGCCAGAGTAAAAGAGAAAGAGATGGTGGTCGCGCGATCAGTGACCGGCCCGACGCCTTCACCCGGTCTAAAGGGGCCTCCACAAGCATATAAACTCGAGGCAGTTCCAGCTGATCGTAAAACGCCGGGCGCCGATCTGCAGCCGACGCTATCGCACACGCGAGCGCGGCGGCCTTCTCGCGAGCGGGAGTCAATAAACTTTTAATTCAATCCCCATTTCGCGCTCTTTTACTCTTCATACGTCGCTCGCGCACTGCTGCTGCTGCTGCTGCTGCTGCTGCCACGTGTGTAAATTGAGTCGCGCCACGCCGCAGAGAAAGAGAGTAAAACTGCCAACAGCGAGAGAGAGAAAGGGCACCGGGCGTTGCGCGCATATAAGCGAGCCAACTCGTCGAGTTGATTTTAATTTCCGAGAGAGAGAAACCTTCGCTTCGCTCGCGCCTCGTTCCGAGAGTCTTTTTCATTCACTTTTTAATCGGCTATTAACGAGATTAGCGGCTCTGAAGTATGGCTTCATTTAAATTTACTCCCGACCAACAGCAGCAGCAGCGATCCATCGTCGCGCGCTATCGTTACCCCATCGCTTGTTGTTATTTAAGTGACAAGTATATTACTGGAAATTTATTTACGGGCCTTTAAGTTATAAAAGACCGCAGAATAATCTCTGTCTCCCGCTCCGTGGGATATGTCGAGCGCGCGCCATAAATTTTTGTATAATTAAGTAATGCCTCCGACATTGTAATACTCGCGATTTATACCTACATCGGGGCTCGCAAGCGCTACACCCGTCCTATACCTATGTGTATACCTCCTATCGTAACTCACGCGGCTACTCGCTCTGACACACTCGGCCATGAGCGACGTACCTGCATTATTCAATTAGTTTGTCTATATTAGACGAAAAGAGCGGCGAAAGGCAAAAGAGCCAAGTGTGTCGCTTATACATACGCGCGTATATACCCCGTAGAGCGACTTTAGGTCAGGTGCTTTTTAAGTACGGCAGTCTTTCGCGAGTATACAGATCTTGATTTCAGCGGCGCGCAGCGCCAAAAAAAGGTGTCGGGTTTCAGCGGCGACCCTCCATTTAAATAAAAATGACGATAATTCAAGCTCAGCTCCCCCTCCGTACTCCCGAGTCATTCGGCAGCGCTGGAAATTATTAGCGACATAAATTAGCCGCTCGAGTAATTATTCAAGTGATAACATTTATTATGCGCGCGCGCGCCAGAGTGAGAGAGAGGCCGAGGGATAGAGCGTCAGGCGAAAGATACCTGGAAAGAGTGAGTGTGTGAGAGGGAAGGGGAAATTAAATATCGCGCCCCACTGGAAGTCGGCCCTACGGGAGGCCACTTAACGTGTCTCTGCCCGGGCGAATAGTCGCGTTAATTTGGCCGCTGCCCGATCGCTTAGCGCCCGGCCGTCGACTCGTGCGCACGCGATGATGAGACGCGCGAAAAATACGAGGCGAGATATTCGCCGCCGAAATTGAGATGGATTTTCGGCACTCGGATGTTCCTTTGCTCCTTTTTTTATTCTGATGCGTGCGATGGAAATTTTGGTATTTAAAAATTGAGTTAGAGTATCGATTACCGATGATCCTCGAATTCGAAAAGTCGTCGTTAGCATAAGTGAGCCCCGGTTAACGCGATTATAGAGCCATCAATGCTTCTTATTTGTCAACGTCAATTATGCTAAGTATTCGATACGCCGTATCTCCTATCTGTGTGTTGAATAATTAATAATCCGTGTCAACTCGTCGCCGGTTTATCTTTGGCGCCCAACGTGTGTGTATGTGTGCCCCAATTATCGCAGTCACCTTTTCAGTATGACCGCAAGTTTTTTATCTAAATCAAATAATCGCGAAATTACCGGAGTAGCAGTTAGGTTATTACAGATGATCTGCAACGTGGGACAGTAACGAATGACACTATACCACCAGCGACGCGCGAGAGCGACAAGTTTATAAAGGACCGAAAGTGTGACGACGGCGTCAGGGACTATTGAGAGCGATTCGTCGCGGGCGCAGGATTCTTTCTTTTGTCCGCTCCCTTTCGAGTTTTTTTTGCGCCGCGAGAACAGCTAGTGCAGTCGAGATTTCAGTTGCGCGACGGAGCACGTCGGCCGCATCGCGGCGATAAAAAGCAGCGCGCGCGTACGGGAGCTGCTGCAGCACGAATAAGACGGCCGCAAAAAAGCGACAGGAAGAAGCGGAAAGAAAGAAGTGGCACGCAGAGGAGGCCGAGGGCTGACAGAAACAAATAAAGAAGAAAAAGGAGGAGTAGCCTCGCAGAGGAGATATAATACAGTAGAGGCGAGAGATGAAAATGAAGCGGCGGCGGCGGCGGCCGTCGCTCGGCCGGAATAAGACGATAAGCGGCGTGTTTATTGCCTCAATAAAATTCCCCCCTCTTTCTCTCGGCGACTGACGCGTAGGTGAAGTGTTTGCAGTGTGACGGCGTAAAAGTCCGCTCCGCGAAACTTATGGAGTTGACCTTAGGCTCCCTCCGCGCGCGTGCGAGCGATCTTTTTCTTTTGTCTCTACTCCGTCGCTCGCGGGAGCGCATATATATATCTACTACTACTACTCTCCTTCGGCGCCCCCAGCGCAGTCGTATTCGCGGTTTATGGAAGCCACTAAACCGCCTCGGAAGAGAATGAGACCGCTCGCGAGTTACGAGACGCCGGGGAAAATATTCAATTTCCGAAGTTGGCCGTATAGACCCGGCCGCCGCCGCCGCCGCCGCCGGCCACACGGCGATGACCCTTGAAATCGGCAATTTCAACGCGGACGCGCAAGTGAGCCTCTCGGGCTCTCCTGCTACTGCTGATGCGGGGGTCGCCAGCCTCCTGCGCACTGTTTCGTCGCCCAGACGGGATTAATTGAACTCGGGCCGCACTCGCGCGCAGGGCAGACGGAAAGAAAGAGAGAAAGTTCTATGCCACCTGACGCCGACAAAGAGCCGTCTAACTTTTTTTTACGACGGAATAAAGAGGCTGCGCGGTACCTTTCAGCTCTATTAACAGAATTTTCTTTTCGCGATCGACCATCTGTCTCTCAGAAGAGATATGATATTAGTAAAATACTTGTGCGGATAACAACTGAGAAGTAACCAACAGACCAGTAAAGGGTGAAATGTCTGAATTTACTATCGAGAGGATAAATCGATTTAAAATAGCTCTTAGTATACGTATAAAGGTAGTAATCGCCTTACCTGTGAAATATCTTTATCGAACTGCGAATTTAAAGATTGAGCTGTGAAGTGACTTTATAATTTTTCTTCAATATTTTTGTGAACAATATAAAGAAATATCTATCCATCTGTCTATCCTCTTTTATCTTTTATTTCTGGCGTGAAGATACACCGACAGGCAGGCGAGATGATGTATACGAAACGAGGCGTTATTTATGTTACTGCCGCGCCGAGTATTAACGCAAATATAAAATCCCATATCCGATATTAATAGGAAATATATTCAAATTTATTGTCTCATTATTGAAACATCAGGAGAAGGCTACTTTCTCGATGTATGCGCACGCAGCCACGTGAATGTGTCTTACACTCTCGAACTATCTGCGGCTACATAATACGGCGAGATAAACTCATATATTACAAGGCGGTATTATTAACTACCTGCGCCTGGCTAAAATAACTTTAAACCCCGGCAACGCTAAACCTGTCGTATTATATACACAGCCGTACTGAAATTAATAGAAATCGTTTTAGATGTTGATTTTCTCGGACTCGAGTGTCAGGATTATAACTTGAGTATTTTTGACGTTAATGGCGAGTAGTGCGGCTTCGATCTTTTCTGTGATTTATGAAAATCGAAATATGCGTGGAGAAACAACTTAATTATCCAGCCGCGGCCCATTGATAAGCGTGCTCACCTTTCAAACGCCATTTTTCTCTTCGGTGCTGAAAATAATTCTGCGTCATAGTCGCAAATTTCGCAGTGAATTAATGCCGGATTTCAGGGTCACCAAAGTCGAGATCTCTCCCTCGTATTCCCTGCGTGTACGCAGCGAAGAAAATATGGCTGTCAGTGCAAATCGGCGTAATTCGCAAAACACGATAAGAACTATTTGAGCCGCAGAGAAATATGGGCAACATACGAGAGGACATAGACGAAGAGGAGGAGAAGGGCGAAAGACAAGAGAGAAGCAAGGAGGAAGGTGACGAGGACAGGAGATATTCGCCAAGACGGAGGCTGCGGCGAGCCGAGTCAGACGAGCCACTGTGAGGGCCCAAAGATTGTATCCGTGTCTTGTTTTTATAGGCTCACCGCGGAACGGTCGGGCCCCGCGGTGTTCTCCGCTCTCCCTCCTCGCGTTCGCCAGGTAAAATATAATGCGATGCGCGCAGGCAAGAGAAAGGGACAGCAGAGCCGCGCCGGCAGAGAAAGAGAGAAGCTAGAGTGGAGGGAGAGGCGCGCGAACGCGAGCGCGGTGGGAGAGCGCGGAGAGAGAAAGAGCGAGTTAAGTACATCGCGGTATAGACGCGCGAGGGAGAGGGAAGCCGGGGGACTAGTCGGGGCCCGCAGCTCTCGGCTCGCCGCGCGGGGCCCGTCGCGACGCTCGCCAGTCGCTCGGAGAGTCGTCCCGTAAGCGCTACGTCTCCGCAGCCGCCTTCTTTGTCAGACTCTCACGGCGCGCGCGAGACACGGAGTTTTGAGCGAGAGAGAGAGAGAGTTGGAGAGCATATACGCAGTTTTGCAGCAAGCCAACTGACGACGAGGATTTCACGTATGCCCACCGCGTCCCGAGGACCGGGAAAATGCGAGCGCTCGTCGCAGCAGCGCTAGTCGGAGGCGGCGACGGCGGCTGACGCCTCGAGTGCAGCTAGTGCCAATATCGAACCGCCGAGTCTCGAAAGCCCCGAGCGCGAGTGTATGTGCAGGTGTGACGGTGCTGTGACTTGGCCGCGAACGGACGGACGGTGACACGATGCAGGCCAGCAATCCGGCCTTCCTCGCGATCCTCCTCGGCACGATGTTCTGCGTGCTCGGGGCCTCGCTGAGCCGCGCGCTCCGCTACAAGGCCCCGGACGAGTGCGAGTGGCTGGCCGAGGGCGACGCCGAGGACGACGTTTCCCTTGTCTGCCGCCTCAGGACCATCAACAGCGAGCTCGAGAACACCAACTTCAGCGTGATCCAGCCCCAGCACACGGTGCGGCTGAGGCTCGAGTGCAGCGACGCGCTCTTCTACCAGAGCTCGCTGAGCGCGGGCAGCTTCAGGCCCCTCGTCGAGCTGCGCGAGCTCGTCATCGAGTACTGCAAGATCGCCAACCTCTCGGACGACGCGTTCCGCGGGCTCAGGGAGCTGAGGAACCTCACGGTGCGCACCCACAACACCGACTGGTCCTCGATGGCCCTCGAGGTCTCGCCGCGAGCCTTCACCGAGGAGCTCGTCCAGCTCGAGAGGCTCGACCTCGGCAACAACAACATGTGGAGCCTGCCCGAGGCCGCGCTCTGCCCGCTCTACAACCTCGAGCAGCTCAACCTCACGCACAACAGGCTGCGGGAGGTCTCGAGCTTCAGGTTCAACCAGGGCAGCGGCTGCGCCCACAATCTCCGGCAGCTCGATCTGTCCAACAACAGCATCGAGTCGCTGCCGTCCGGGGCCTTCTCCGCGCTCTCCAGGCTCCACAGCCTCGACCTGAGGAGCAACAACATCGCCTTCATAGCCGACCGGGCGTTCGAGGGACTGGCGGCGCTCAAGACGATCGAGCTGACGAACAACCGGCTGGCCAGCCTGCCACCCGAACTCTTCATCGACGCCAGAGACATCAAGGAGATTCACCTGCGCAACAACACTCTGGCGGTGCTGCCGCCCGGACTGTTCGGCGAGCTGAAGCAGCTCCTCGTGCTCGACATGTCGTCGAACGAGCTCACCGCCGAGTGGATCAACTCGGGCACGTTCGTCGATCTGGTGCGACTGGTGGTGCTCGACCTCTCGGACAACCAGATAACGCGGCTCGAGTCCTCGGTCTTCCGCGACCTCTACAGCCTGCAAATTCTCAGGCTGCAGGAGAACCTCATCGAGTTTCTGCCGGAGAACACGTTCTCGGCTCTGTCGAATCTGCACACGCTGGTGCTCAGCGACAACCGGCTCTCGACCATCGACGCGACGACCTTCAGCGGGCTCTACGTGCTCAGCCTGCTGTCGCTCGACAACAACAGACTGGTCGAGCTGCACCCGACCTCGCTGAGGAACGCCTCCTCGCTGCAGGATCTTCACCTGAACGGCAACAGGCTGATGGCCATTCCCGAGGCGCTCAAAGCCACGCCGCTCCTGCGCGCTCTCGACCTCGGCGAGAACCTCATCTCCGGCATCCCCAAGGGCACCTTCGACCACATGGTCCACCTGAGCGGCCTGCGGCTCATCGACAACCACATCGGCAATCTGACCAAGGGTATCTTCGACAAGATCAGAGATCTGAACATCTTGAACCTGTCGGGCAATCGGATCGAGCACATCGAGCCCGGCACCTTCGACGAGAACCTCAAGCTCCAGGCCATCCGGCTCGACGGCAATCAGCTGAGCGACATCGGCAACCTCTTCTCGAAGCTGCCCAACCTCGTCTGGCTGAACGTCAGCGACAACCGGCTCAAGATCTTCGATTACGCCATGATACCCACGGGCCTGCAGTGGCTCGACATCCACGCCAACGAGATCAGCGAGCTCGGCAACGCCTACGAGCTCGAGTCCCAGCTGCAGCTCAACACCTTCGACGCGAGCGTCAACAAGCTCACCGAGCTCACCGGCAGCGCCATACCCACGGGCGTCGAGATGCTCTACCTCAACGACAATCTCATATCGCGCGTGCAGAGCTACGCCTTCTTCAAGAAGCCCAACCTCACCCGGGTCGACCTCAAGGGCAACCGCATCCGCAGCATCGAGCCGTACGCGCTGCGCATCAGCGCGGTGCCGGCCGATCGTCCGCTGCCCGAGTTCTACATCGGCGACAACGACTACCTCTGCGACTGCACGATGGAGTGGCTGCAGCGGGTCAATAACCAGCAGAGCGACAGCCGCGTGCAGCCGCGGGTCATGGACCTCGAGAGCATCTACTGCGAGCTGCTCTACGACCGCGAGCGGCTGTACGTGCCGCTGCTCGAGGCCTCGCACTCGCAGTTCCTCTGTAAATACGACACGCACTGCCACGCCATATGCCACTGCTGCGACTTCGACGCCTGCGACTGCGAGATGACCTGCCCGACCAACTGCACCTGCTACAACGACCAGACCTGGACGGCCAACGTCGTCGACTGCTCGCTGGGCGGCCACGTGGCTCGGCTGCCCGAGCAGATCCCCATGGACGCGACCCGGCTCTACCTGGACGGCAACGATCTGCGCGTCATCGCTAGTCACGCCTTCATCGGCCGCAAGAAGCTCAAGGTGCTCTTCCTCAACGGGTCCAACATCGAGATCGTGCAGAACCGCTCGTTCAACGGGCTGCGCAACCTCGAGGACCTGCACCTGCAGGACAACGGGCTGCGGGAGCTGCGGGGCCACGAGTTCGTCGGCCTCGAGGCGCTGCGCACGCTGCACCTCGAGCGCAACCGGCTCAGCGCCATCTCGAACGAGACCTTCCTGGGGCTGCGCTCGCTGGCGAGCCTGCGCCTGCAGAGCAACCGGCTGACGAGCCTGGGCCTCTGGTCGCTGCCCGGCAGCCTCGAGGTCGGCCTCGCGGCCAACCCCTGGAGCTGCGACTGCGACTTTGTGCGCGAGTACCGCGAGTGGGCGAGCGGTCCGACGGTGCACGTCCTCGACGCCGAGGAGTTGCGCTGCCTCGACAGCCGCAACGGCACCGAGGCCCGCGGCTTCTCGCTGCTCAGCGGCAAGGACCCGGAGGGCAACGGCTCCATCTGCGCCGAGCTCGACAGCATCGAGAGCGGCCTGTCCGCCGCCGCCGCCGCCGCGGCCGGCAACTTCACCAAGACCATCATCGAGCGCCAGGCCCTCGAGGACTACCTGCCGCTCCTGGTGAGCACGCTCGTCGCCTTCCTGCTGCTCATGCTCGTCTGCATGCTGGGCTTCTTCTTCCGGCACGAGATGCGCGTCTGGCTGCACTCGCGCTTCGGCGTGCGCCTCTTCTACCGGCACGCCGACGTCGACCGCGACGACCGGGACAAGCTGTTCGACGCCTTCGTCAGCTACAGCTCCAAGGACGAGGCGTTCGTCGCCGAGGAGCTGGCCCCCGTCCTCGAGATGGGCAACCCCTCGTACAAGCTGTGCCTGCACTACCGCGACTTCCCCGTGGGCAGCTTCATCGCCGACACGATCGTGCAGGCCGTCGAGTCGTCGCGGCGCACGATAATGGTGCTCTCGGAGAACTTCATCAAGAGCGAGTGGTGTCGCTTCGACTTCAAGTCGGCGCACCACCAGGTGCTGCGCGACCGACGGCGCAGACTCATCCTCGTGCTGGTGGGCGACGTGCCCCAGCGCGAGCTCGACCCGGACATCCGGCTGTACCTCAAGACCAACACGTACCTGCAGTGGGGCGACAAGCTCTTCTGGGAGAAGCTGCGCTTCGCCCTGCCGGACGTGCCCAACAATCAGCGAGCGACCAGCCAGAGGAGACAACCGCCACCGGTGCGACGACAGCACAACAACCAGACGTCCAGCGCGGCCGAGCGCTCGAGGACGCTCGCCGTACACATCTAGTGACTCTCGAGGAGAAAACTGTTACTTTGCTTTTTATTCCGTACACCTAATCTTACGTACATACATGCTGTACCGCCGCCCGCGCGCGTGAAAGAAAGAGCGAGAGAAAGAGCGAGATTGAGAGAGTACATAGAGACTGAATGTCCGTTGCGTGTGCGTCGTGTGTACAAGTGCAATAGGAGTCGCCGCGAGTGCGTGTGCTTCGTGACGTGTAAATAACGAAGAAGTGTAATGTTATCTTCTTGTGTGCGGGATTTGGCGCGGTGTGAGTTTCGCCTGCTGTAACGCCAAGTCGTTGCTGCAGTAGTGTATACGTGATGCGTACAAGTGCTGCCGCTGCTGCCGCCGCCGTTGTTGTTGTCGTTGTTGCTGTTGGAAAATGTATAATACATCTCGCGCGTATAAACATGTGCGTGGCACACTAAAGTCTGTAAATACACATATCTAGCCGATATTATATACGTATAAAAATCGACGCGGGTGCGCGAGACTCTTCTCCCTCTTCTCTCGCGCTAATTAGACCGCGTCAAACGCAGCGGATGTGTCGTTCCGTAGCTAAATGATTGTCATCGTGCCGAGAGGAGGGAAAAGAGTCGCTCGTTGTGCTGTCGGAGGGGATGAACGAACGAGCCGGTCGTCGGGGCTGTGCCGAGATCGAGATTCCAGCTGCTGTTATATTGTTACGTCGGACACTTGTTCGAATTTCGCGCGCTCTTACGCTGTATATAAATCGATACGTTGCACAAGCGAAAGGAGAGCGTGTAATCTCGATCGCGGAGGGGCAACAGCCGAGCTCTCGCTCGATCCTTCTCGATAATGGACACGTATTCGAGGAAAAATGTACGACACGTATATACACTTACACACGTACAGTCACGAGGTGTATATAGACGCGCGTATCCGCGTTCGTGTATAGGAGAGCTTACGAGGGGAGCCAGGCTCCGCTCACGGTGATATAACTTTCTAATGAATTTTGTATTAGGACTGCGCCGCGTGATTTTTAGATGCACTAAGCGAGTCTCTCGCGCGGAAGAATTATTTCGAGGACTGTCTCTAATTCGCGAAGCATAGACACGTCCGTATCGTATATATGAAAATATTATAAATTTATATAAATAGTGTCTGTAAAGTATATCGCGCTACTTACTCTAGTATTTATTTTCGCTGCTGCAAATGTTACTGCGTTACTGATGCGCCCGAACAGTGTAAACGCTTTACTTATCGTCAACTTTTTCTTTTTTTTTACTTGGCCAGGCGAGTCTCACGCGGAAACTCGCTACTGATGCCAGCTTTCTCGTTTGTAAATTTTGTAAAATACGAGCGAAAACCATATAGAATGTATAAAAAAATAAAAAAACCACACACACACTCACACAAGCGTGATCGCAAAAGTCTTCTGTAAGAGCCGAGGCAGGACGTTGGCCCTTATCCCCGTGCGCGCACTGCGGACGGCCTATTTTTGTTTTTACTTGCGCGCCGCACGTGCACGGGGTCGGGGGATGAAACGCCGCCGCGAGCGGGCTCTCCGCGGAGTTGAAATTCGAAAACAGTACGGAGGCGGAGTTGTTGGAAAAAACACACACACACACACACACAAGAAAGAGAGGAGAAACAAATGAAAGAGAAAATAAAAACTTCTATTGTGACGTTTAAGGACTTGGTCTTTATTTCTCATTCCATTGAGGCCTTGCGACCCTCTTCCTAGCATCAGCGGCTCTCCATATCCCTCCCCCACCGGGGTATTGCTTACTCGTTTTCCCTATCCTCTGTGTGTGCTGCTCGGAGGACGAAAACGACGGAAACGGAGGCGCGACAACAACGAGACGTTCTAAAAAAGAAGAAAAAAAATCGCTCTCTCAATGGGACGAATAGAGATCCGTTAACCTGCATGCGCGTACGCCGCGGGCTCTTCTTTCTATCTCTAGCTATCTATCCGTCCGCCGCAGAAGGACACGGCGAGCCGGTATGCGGGCTTCGGGATATTCTTCCTCTTTCTCTCGCTGTATCTTCGTGCAGCGCTGGCGAAAAAGGACGGGGGCACGGAACAGCGAGTCCGGGAAAGAATTCCTTATCGAGAGAGTGAACCGGCGCGGCGCTCCTGCGCTAATATAGAAAAATCCTGCCTGCAGCGTACAGTAGAGAGCTGCACCGCTCGTTATGGAGGATATTTTTGATATGAAAACTCCGCGGCGGACTTTATCGGATATTTCGTAGCTCGAGCCTTTTTCTTTAATTTTGCCCTTTTTCGTGCGCGCATGCAAGAGCCGTGTCCTCCACTGCTGCTGCTGCTGCTGCTGCTGCTCTTTCTCTATATAGGTGTGTATATATATATTTATCCGCCGCGTGGTTTTTCTCTCTCCCTTTGGCCCTTTTTTGCGCTATCCCCCGCGAGTCGTCGTGCATGTACCGGCTTCTTATGAGAAATAACTGGAATAACTGGGGATCTCGGTCCGAGGTGAACGTCGCGCGCGCGCGCGCGCATCGAGAAATTGAATAATTTAATGAGGATTATGGAAATTTATTTTGCAGACCGTAAAAAGATAGCCCAACGACGACGACGAGGGAGGGATTCGTGAGCGCGCGATTCACATCTTATTATTATTTCAAAGTGAATACATTACCGAAATTAAATGCAGCCAGTGCTGCCTTTTCTTTTCCCTGCGATCCTTAACAAGAATGCGAGAGTGTGTATATATATATATATGTGTGTCTGTGTGCCTAGCTCACCGCGAGCAAGCGCGCAAGATTGTGATCGGGCTCTGTTGAAAGATTGAAGAATGATTCGGCTTCGTGTGTGCCTTTACCCCGCGCGCAGTGATTCAGCAGCGTGTAATAGTCCTATAGCCGTTGCTACTTTTAGCGGTTGCAGTGCATGCGGCCACAATTTTTTATAACGAGATTACGAGAACATTCCTCTTTACATATTATATACCGTTCGGGCTGGAATACGAAATTAGCGACAGCTTTTTCGAATAAATTCGTTTTCAAATTAATCGCGCGATAGAGAGAGAGAGGCCTTTCTCTATACCGCATTCTAGAAGCTAATTTTCCCTCGGTTTCGCGTGAATTCCATTCTAATCGGACAATCGAATCTCCCGCCGCGCGCGAGTATAGTCCCAAAAAACGGCTGGCGCATGCACAAAGCGCCATAATTCACGAGAGTATCTTTTCCAAGGACGGCGTCTCGCGAAAAAAAAAGTCTGCTGGCCAAACAATGCAATCCCATCAACGCACAGGCGCGCGCAACGAAGAAAAAGAGCAAGGGAGAAAGAGAGAGAGAGAGCCAGCTCGGCAAGTCTCTCGCGTCGCGCTATCAGCGCGTGTACAGGCCGCGCGGTATCGCGTCGCGCGCCGCTACGTGCCCTATCGCTGAAACGCGGACTCAGAATTCTTAATTAAAGAAATCCCTGTATACCGTCGGCGACGGCGATATCCATCGCCGAGAGAATTGTCGCCCTGCGCTGTGTCTCTATACACAATATGCATATATATATACACACGGCGAGAGCGACGGGCTATCGAGGTTAGAGCCAACCGCAGACGACGACAAGGGTAGACGGCGCGTAACGACACTGTAAACAAGTCTATTTTAGATTAAGCTCGTCCTTCTGTCGTCCCGCATGCAGCTGCTGCTGGCCGTGTATTATACAGTTCTGGGCGACGGTAGCGATCGGAATATAATGAAATATCCCTAATCGCTCTCGCATCAATTATGCGCGCGACCAGTCCGCGCGAGTATCGATAAAAGTGCCCCGGTCGAAAATGAACACGTCCTGCAGCAGCGGCAGCAGCAGCCCGATGTGCTGGAGAATTTATTAGGTGTGATACTGGATTTTCAGAGGCTACTCTCTCTCGGCATTATCGACTGACGATTCAGCGCTCGCACTAGACAGGACTATAGACTGCGAGCGGCTGCTGCGCAGGAGAGAAAGAGAGTGAGAGGAAGCGCCGCTGCACACGGACTTTCCATTAACCGCTATCACGCAATTAAGATAAAATTATCGAAAATGCATTAGCCGCGCTCGAGGGGAAGCGACCGGACACTGCGGCGGCGGCGGCGGCGGCATCAAGGTGCAGTGCATGCATGCTCGCGCTTGTTCGCGCCCGCGAACATCTGGCCCGTGTCAGTCTCGTATATATAGCTCGCGGCAGGAGAACAACCAGCTGTCGTCCATATAGCGGCCCCTATGTCATTAGGCGTTTAAAGTTTCTAGCAAGCGTCTCGCGAAAAAGCTCCCGTTGCAAACAAGTGGAAGCCGTGTGTGTGACGTAACGCCGCGTTTCTCTCAGAGGCGCTGGATTGAAGAATCGCTCGAGTCGAAGAAAAGGCACCGCCACGAGAAGAAGAAGAAGAAGAAGAAGAATAGAGAGAGAGAGAAGGAGAGAAAGAAAGGAGGAGAAGACAGACAGCGGTATATCCGGTATTCGAGAGCGCGCGAAGCAAGAGAAGGCTGGAGGTGTTGCGTGCGAGTTAACGAGCTAACGACGCCCGGCGAGCGCAGCGCGATTTTCCTCTCCTATCAAGGCCCCATCTACTTCTCACCACTACCGCCGACGCCGCTCAGACGAGCCTAACCTCGAGTCCCTTTATATTCCTCTTTAGGCTCGGCTCACAACAATTGTCATAAACGCTTCTTCTTCTTCTTCTTCTCCTCCTCAATCTCTCATGCACTTCTCTCGACTTTATTATTTTTTATCGCGCGCACGTCTGCGCATGTAGCCACAGTCCACACATGGCGTATCGTTCGCAGCTCTCTTGTATAATATAATATCTTCTCTCTCACTCGGCTCTAGGGCCTCGGTTTATTTATTTATTTCGTAATTCAAAGCCGAGTGGGCGTGCACGCACATCTCGCGCTCGCGCGCGTAGCTATAAAGAATAATAAAGTTTGATCTTTTCGCCCGCGCGCGAACGCAGGATATACACTCGTATATATGTACGTGTATAGGATACACACACCGGCGCGATCCTCTCTTTCTCTCTCTCTCTCTCTCTCTCTCTCTTTGGCTTTTTGAGTTATTATTTACGCGAGAGAAAAAGAAACAGACGCGCTCACAGAAGAATCGTTCGGCATCGTTGCATCAGCTGCAAAGCTGGCAGAGGATTCGCGCGCATATGTGCGAGTGAGAGAAAAGGCGCAGAGACGGAGAAAGAGGAGCCTCGTAAACGTAACTCGACGCCGCAAAAAACTCATTTCAATAATAAGCTGCCCTCGGACACACGTATATACGTATATAAGCAGCATATACGTATATACACGCGAGGAGCTATAGCAGCGGTCGGGAGAGGACTTTAATTAAGTAAATTTTCGAGGAATATTGGCAAGCGCTCGTCGAGCCTCTCAGCTTGCCAATATTATATCGACCGAGTGTGTCTGTACTACACACGTGTATTCGGACAGGCTGCAAGCAAATGAAAAAAGAAAGGAAGAAAAAGGCACGAATGCCATAACGAATATGACTGCGCGCCGCCTTTTTCGTAGTCTCATCGAGCGGCGGGGCTGCGCGGAGTTTCATTAATTCAGGCCCGCCAACATTTCTCGCATCGAATTAAAATTCATAGCGAAAGGACGATGAGACTATATACGAGACGCGGAGCGAGGTACAGCATCCGCACGCGGTGGCGGCGGCTTAATGAGCGGGAATAATGGCAAAATCAATTAGGTATTCGGCTCGCAGCCAACTTCCCGCTCCACGGCATTCCCAGACGGTAAAGCGATCCGGCCGCGAACAAGTGGCGCGGAATCCGCATCGCGCACGAGACTGCTCCGAGTTGGCAACGGCTAATTTACTAATTTCCTTGAGCTACCGGAGCAAGTGCCCTTCCCTGCAGCTCCCCCTTTGCGAGAAAGTCTATACTGCGCGAGAGCATCTTCTCCGAGGAAATACTGCTCCAGTGTTTCCTTTCCCCGCTCGTTTACGACGAAAGCTGCTGTTACAGCTTTTGCTTTATCTCTGGCCCCTACCGTGTGCAGTCTATGCGTGTACACGAACTCTCGGAAATTTTGCACCTCGAGTGCGCTGCTCTCGGCGATGATGCCAAAGAGCTTTCGGGGTATACTCCGAGAGTGCCGTTGAGAACGACGAGCTGCTGCTGTGGTCTGTCTGCTGCCTGTGTCTTTTAGCTCGGCTTGTGAGCGAATTAACGATTTTCCGGATGAATATGCTTTGTACAGTCAGTCAAGACAAATGAGGAATCGACCCAAATTCGGTACTCTCCGTGACCTTCTACCGAGAGACGCTTTTTATTTTCGAGCTGCGATTTGAATTTGAATGATCGAGACGCTCTTCCTATTCCGCAGTCAGAATTAATGGATCCGAGACATCTGCTGAAAACTAATCGACGCGAGAGCGGGTGTGTTTTAGTAGTCTAGCGGGAAGAGGCCGACGAATCGATAAAATATAATTGAATCTTGACGGGGACGATGATTGGCTTTCTACGTCGTCGGTATATATAATAAATATAACTTTGCCGATTTTATAATAGCTACTTGGTATATATTGCGCGATAATAACGGAAAGTGGAAAAAACAATCGAAAGCGTGTTAATCTGTCAAGGAACGTAAAAGCGCGCGCAAAGTATATATGGAAGGGTTAATGCCTTCGCAGTTCGTTTGTAACACATGACATTACAAATTATGTCGGGGCACATGACCGGGAGCGATATTAAAATGATATTGACGTGTGCGCTCAATGCCGCAGAAGCTTTGTAATCAAAACGATGATTATACATGAGAGTTGTTTTGAATATGCAGATTACAGAGTTAGAGTTGGAAGACTGTAATTTATAATAACGGCAGTTATATTGTATCGGAGCATGGCAAATGTTGCGAAATTCGAGCTACATCTGGATGCGTACAAATATTATTATTATTATTATTATTATTATTATTATTATTATTATTATTATTTAGTAAAATTCGTAGTTTGTTGTGTGTATTATGTTTTGCTAGGATTTAACCTTCCTTCCATATCGCAGGAAATTCATTACGCAATAAATTTATATCTGCCTCTGCGAATAACGCAGATTGTGCTTATGCATACAACTTGGAATATACTTTATACACCTGGTTTGATGGAAAATTTCAATTAAGTTTTAAAAGGATGATATTACTCGTTTGAGAGGTACCTATACATTATTAACTAGTACAAGCCTTCTCGGGTTAAAAAATTGCAAGTAACGACTTGAATATGCTTCGCATTAACGGTAAGTGCACTTTTATTCAAATACCTACTGCTGTCTGCAAAACGAAAGCAAACATAGATGCGCGAGTATATAATGAAAGTATTTCAAAGCAGAATGAGTACAATTATGAACAAGAGTTGAATATGCAAGAATATTTTGCACTACGGAAAATGAAGGCCTGAAATAATGGCGCGATTCAACGGTCGAATGGACGAATCTTAGTTCCTTTGCACTACTCAGCAGATTTAAAATGGGTACATGGTTTCGTCTGTATGGCGACATCACCGAAGGGACGTGTACGAATGGGCTCGGTGAAATTTCCACCGAGTACGAATTCATCAAAGCCAACGTTACAACAACGTTTTCGCTATTGGTGTTTAGAACGTCAGCACGTTTCGAAAAAAAATATTATATTGAATTAAAAGTAATAAGAAGTAGCAAAATGCTTGAAGAGTAGCTGAAAATTACTACTATGTCAAGTACATATTTCTTCATTATCAAGCTCATCTGATAGAAGCGAGAACAAGGCGTTAAACGAGGAGTGCTCTAATTTACTGACTATAATAGAATATTCCCCCTTTTCAACGCAATAGTTACGGGTATTAACGGTTAGCAGAGCCGACGAGCTACGTGCGGGTAAAATTTTTTTCTCAGTGAATGTAATCAAGAAGGGAATCATCAAATATTTATGAGCTAAATAATAACCCAGAGCCCAGGCAGGATGTTTATTAATAAATTAATATCTTCATCCTGTTAACCAGCAATTTCAAGCATTTGTTGTTTCTTCTTGTTATCCAAGATTTTAATTAAAATATATATCGTACGTTAAAAAAGCTGCCGCACTCGCGCAATGCAGCGAAATTGATTTCCGCGCTTTTTATGTGCGTTCCCCCAAGTCTCTCTCTCTCTCTCTCTCTCTCTCTCTCTCTCTCTCGATAATTCAGTCACTCTCTCTCTCTCTTCGCATTTTAATAAAAGCCCAAATGAAAAACCGGACAAATATTGGTGAATCTAGTTGAAAATTTATTCACAACGCCAACTCATCAAGTATGTACATACCGGACGGAAGTGAAAAAATTTTCGTGAAATCGGTGAAAATAACAGAGCAAGCCAGAATATTGCATGTTTGCATCCCTGGTAGAAAATTAACCAGTGAAATCGGTTAAAATGTTAAGTTTAGTTGGCCATTAAACAAAACAAAGTAAAATTTTGTCAAGATTTTAGGGATGCGTTTTTATTATACCATCGTTGTATTCTTTTTAAGTAAAAAAATTTTTTTCCCTTTTTTTCTGGCATCTAAAACTTAGCCAAATATTCTTCAACATTTCTACCAGGAATAATATATCGAATTTCGGGAAAAGACTCGCTAGCGGCGCATTGTTATCTCGGTCACATTGCGCGCGCGGCATTTCACTTTTCTTCCGCGTTATCTCGCGCAGATCATCAGCAGCAGCGTCGAGCGGAATTATATATCTCCTTCTCTCTCGCTCCCTGTCTACGTGCGAAAATTTTCCGCACCTTACGCAATCTGCACGATGGCGAGATGATAGCGCGCACTTTCCTAGAATTTCATAAATAACTTTTACCCCATTATTATTGCACCAGCTGCACTAGGGATTCGCGAAAAGCGCTAATCGGTCAAGTATCGCACACACACACATACAGACAGAGCGAGAAAACGAGCTGGGAAAACTTGTATCGTTACAGCGTCGCGCGCATCGATATACAGCTTCGCGGAATGGGCTGCGCTCTCGGTTATTTCCTCGCGCGAGGTCGTCCAATTAAGGTCGAATTTCCACACGGGCTTGGAGAGAGAGAGAGAGAGCCAACTAGCGGACCGCCAATGCTACATGGAAGAAAGTCGCCGGCTGCTTTTATGCGGAATTAAGGGGATGCGGGAGAAAGAGACGGAGGACTCGCTTTAACGCGCCGCCGAGTCGGATTGCATAACTAATTGTGGGCTTTTCTATATGGGTTACGATAATTCAGTGATCTCGCGCTCTCCCTCTCTCTTTCTCTCCATGTATATTTGACAATGGAAAGTGCGAGCCGATCCGTGGGACTCCACTAGCTATTTGCTTGTTTGCCGGAGAAATTTATTCGTGACGTACGTATACGTACACGTGACGCGTTCGGAGCAGCATTACGTGCGTGGATATATATCTCGATGGAAAGTATGTGCGAAACGCGAGTATACAGTGAAACAGTTCGTAAATTGACGTTCGTTTCGTAGACCGGAAAATGCACGCGACGAAAAAATTCGGACCATAATTGCAGGTAAATAATGACCACTGCATCAGTCCGAAGGGCTGTGTGGTAATTAACGAGCAATCAGTGCAGCAACCCATGAAACTCTTAATACGCTGCTGCAGTCGCGACGTGTTCGATAAGCGTGAGCTCGTCGCCAATCCGTCACATCCCTCACGAACGCGCATCAGAAGCAGCCGCCGCCGCCGCCGCCGCCGCCGCCGCCGCGGTGGGTTGTAGCGACGACAAGCCGCGTCTATCAGAGCGTCTCCTATAGGCAGGTACGCATATATACATACTGCAGTCGGTAGCAGCGCTGGCGGTTGACATATTCCTATTACGCAAGTGCGCGCTCGCAAGAGAGCTCTGCTGCTCTCGGGCCTCATCCGCGTAATTAGCGCGTTGATGTACGGCCGCGCTCGGCGGCCCGAACGAGGGCCCATTTGTAAGCCGAGCCAAGCCCGACGCAATTACTCACGCAGGTGCGATACATATCGGCCCCCGGGATCCCCGCCGGGGCGCGCGCGCTCCTTGCTCTCCTCTCTCTCTCTCTCTCTCTTTCTACGGCACTTACACACGCGAGCGGAGGAGAAAAGCACCAGCCGCTGGCTTTTTAGCGCTGTCGGAAAACCCAACCCGCTTCCGTCCTGCTTCTTTTCCCCTTGCGCTGTTGTTGGCGTGTGCAGGGCGAGATTAAATTGGATTTCGCCGACTTGATTCTCTGCTTTTTTTAGAGCCTGCGATGTTATAGCGACGACTTTTATTGTTTGCTTTTTACAGCCGTATACGCAGGCAAGTTCATCTCGCCGAGTCGGCGATATTCGCTGATTAAGTTTGACGACGACGCCGGCTTATGGGGGATGGCACGAGTTGTTTTAGGGAAAATCCTAACGCCGGTGTTTGCAGCTGTCTGTTTGACGGGGGACGAGCTTTTTTTTCCTCTGTCTCGATTCGCGGTTGATTTTCGCAATCAGAGTTTTGCCGAATTTGATGGGGATCGACACGGTGCGCTCGCGGGGATTCGATGTAATCATTTTATTTGCTCTTTGCAGCGCGTGCGCTTCTATGTCTTAACTGTCGGCAAATCGACTCACGTATTTTACTGAAAAATCCGTTCATCTAGAAGGCAACGTACTAATTGCGTATTTTGCAGGGTATAGGAAAATCTTGAAAAGCACGACGCTATTACGTAAGCGCAAGCTCTTCGATTTAATGAAGCTATTAGAATTATTTTGCCTCAAACCTGTTCCAGTTTGTATAACGTAACGATCGTCACGGTATCCAGTAACAAAATTCAAGAAATGACTGCTGCGTTTTTGAAATATACAAAACGAGAACAGGCAGTTGTTGTCGGGAGGTAGAAATATTTTACAGCCTCATTGAGAGTTTATTTGCTCAGACGCGAGCAATAAACATTAATTACTATTCGACGTTAATAACGAGCACTGAAATATTGAGATAAATATACATTTGAATAACTTTAAAAAGCCCGTGATAATTATAAATCATGCATACAATACGCATGAAAGTCCGGATCATAAATGTGCCTATACATTTATTTATAATAGTCAGTCCACGTACTTTATTTACAGCCGTGTAAAGCGGTCGTAAATTTAAAAAAAAAGACGCAGATCGTACTGTACACACGTTCCGTTTTTTTACATACATTTCGGCAACTCACAGCCGCGTCTATAGGTTATATTATACAAGCCCATCACGGATTCCCAAGCAGTTAAAATATTCATACTTCCATCAAAATTCACTTACACCGCTCTATTATTAAATCATCCTGGCGGCAGGCCCTAAAAAAAGCGGAGATCCCGGTTTACAAGAAAAAGCATCGCCAGGATTTTTCCCACAAAGCTGCGTATCAGGCGTGTTCGGTCAAACGGTACAGCCGCGCACACGTATATATACGATCGTCTTCGCCAAGCGAAACAATGGTCTCGGTTGAGCGGCGAAGCAGCAGGTGTAGCGTGTGTTTTAATTATCGAATGCACCGCGCGCAGCTCGTTTCCCTCGAAAAATCTCGCCGTCTGAATCTCAGCACGCGCTCAATACATCGCAGCGAAAGAACGACGGAGGAAGAGACGCATCAGCCAGCAGATATTCTTTTTTCTTCTCTATCTTTCTCCCGGCTACATCGCGATAAAAAAAGAACAAAGAGCGAAATCCTCGCGCGCATGCATGCATATACACAGACGCAGCGTTGGCGGCGGCAGCAGAAAGCGAAATGAAAATGTTATACGGAGGCCCGGAGAAATTTTTGCCCGCTCTGCTTAGTCCTCGCGCGGCGGGCTCTCGCAAAGGAGGAGAGAAAGATGAACGAGAGAAGATGCAAAAAAAAAAAAAGGACGCACGGCTTCATAACTCGGAGGAGCGATGGCGGCGCGCGTGCAGCGGCGGCGTTCCTCTCGGCTCTCTCCTCTTGCCCGTCGAGTCTCGAGATAACCTTTCAAACCGACAATTATTGGTAATATCGGAGCTGCATGGCTGCCACGAGCTGCGCGCAGGGACGAACGATTATACGGGAAACGAGAAGAAAGATGAGGGGAGATATATAGAGAGAAGGAGAGAGAGAGAGAGAGGCCTCAAGGCGGAGAGAGATTCGCTCGAGTGCTCGAGAAACGTCGGACGTGCGGCTCCTTGGGCGCAAATTACAGAGTAGTCGGGCGGCCGGCACGTTGTTTACCATGGCCAAAGTAAATCTAATGAATATCTATGTAAACAAAAGAACCGGAGAGCCTCGCCTCATCGCTAAGTAGCTTCCCCCTCCCCCCCTCGGCTCTCATTTCCATCCTCTTCCTTCTCCCTGATATGCATTATACTACATACGTTATAATACCTATATGTATATATATACTCGGCGGCAGATCATCGCCGCAGCCGAGCGAGATATATATACAATAAATAAATGGCTCGCACGCTAGCTGGCTTATTGGCGCTTTTTGCGCTTGGCCCACCAGCGCGCGCCCACTCCTCGTAACGAGGGAAAACCCGTTTTTCCGGACCGGAGGATAGCGCAGATGCGCGCCGCGCGATTGCTCGGCTCCTTCGTCTTCTTCTTTCTTTCTCCTCCTCCTCCTCCTTCTCTTCTTCTTCTTCTTCTTCTTCTTCTTCTGCCGCCGCCGCTGCTTCGCTCGCGCATCACAAAAGACGAGATATTCGCTCGAAAAATGATGATCCGCTCGGCGAGTGTATATACACAACGTGTGCAGAAAAATAAGGAGGGAAGCAGATGCGCGGAAAATAATCTCCGGACGATGAGCGATAATTGATTTGAACTCGCTCAAGGTCGCGATAATTGCTTCGCTTCGCAAACGATTCTCCTTCTCTTAATAAGCTGCGCTGATTTGTGTGTTTAACGCGAGGAAATCGTCGATGATGTCGCTACCCACTTGCGCGCACTCTCGGTGTATATACTTATTTGACCGCGCCTTTGCGAACCTGATGCGTCGTTGGCTTGATGATCCTTTGCTTTATTTTATTTCAAGCGCGCTAAGTAGATGATTGCACGTGAGAAAAAAATTCGCCCGGTTGCGGTTATGCATATACGTATATATTATATATAGGTATATGATGCCTTCGAGCACTCTCGAGAAAGACGTGTGTGTAACGTACCGAAAAATGCGGACTAATGAGGATGGCCTGACGGAATAACAAACAGCCTTTATTTTTGGAGTCAGAGCTGTGCCCGTCTTCTTATCTTGCCTACCGAATGAAAATCTACTCGGAAATTTTACGATCGAGTCGTCGTTAAGAGATGTGGAATACATTTTATAAATTAAAAACGTTACGTGATCTATCGTGTTATAGCTGATGGTCGCGAGGGCAACCTGAAATTTTTAAGGAGAATTCAGCGTAATAGCCTTTTGACATTGTCTTGATGTTTTATTAGCTCTCTCTGTTTTCTCGAGAGAGCGTTCTTCTCACTGGTAAAATGACTTGGCCACTAAGAAGACGTTTAATATCGTCAAGCAGCTTGCTGGGGATAGCAGAGAGACGCAATATTAATAAACATAAACCTTTTCTCTACTACTTTGTGGCTATTTATCGTTTCCTTCATGCCGTTTGTCGCTGATGCGCTTGCGGTCAATGGGAAAATAAAGAAGTTTAATGCTTCTTCAGAAATACGCTCGGCAGAGCACTATTACAATTTTATTTCGAAAATTAGTAAAGCCGTACGCACTGGCCATCGTTTCTCTGTAGATTCAAGATAACAGCGTATATATACAGCGGCTCACACGTATGATTCACACCCGAGGCTAATAAAAATAAAAAGCGAGTACCAAAAAAATTTACATACTGCTCGAAATTTCAATTAAATTTTACGGGACGCGCGAAATACGTATTTCGACGCTTAATCATCTTAAGCGTATTTTTTCTGAAATTCAAACGTCGTTTGTTATAGAATTAGAGAAACGACTCATTCTCAATAATAAGTAAATAAAATATCAATCTCCGACGAGGAGAGTGCTCGGCTGCGCTGGATTCTCGAATTTCGCGCGCGCAGCCCATATAACCCTCGACCGCACACGGCAAACGAGCCGAGCCTGCAGCAGTAGCAGCTCCCGAGAACAACAACGACAACAGCACACACCGGTAGCAACGACGGCGTGCGCGCGCGCGCGATATTAATGAATTACCAGCTGGCCTGTATATAGATATACATGTAGCCTGCTGCTGCTGCTGCTGCTGCTTCTGGCGTATCCAGCATTAAACGAGCCATAAACTAGCCCACGCGGTGGCCAAGAAGCCGCGAGCGTGAAGAACTATGCGCTCGGCTCTCCATTAACGAGTCGCCGCATGCGATCGCGCGTGGTTATATGGTAATACGTGCAGCCGGACGAAAAACGCGTGGTCGGATGAAAAAATATTCCGGATCGAGACTCGTCCGTCGTTGAGCGGGAGAGAGAGAGAGAGAAGGGCGAAGTTTCTGTCTCTCGGCCAAGTTTTTATCGTGATTTCTTTAAACATCGAGCGAGATAACGATCGCGCGCACGGACATTCACGTTCGAATTCCCCTGTGCGTGTGTTTTTTCTCGCTCGTCCGGACATCTCGAAACTTCTACTCCCATCTTTCGCCCCTTTTATCTTTCGGTCGTACGGCCATCTCCGCTCTTTTTTTTCACTCTCGACATACACGCGTGCGTGTATGGACAATTTTACAGGAAAACGAACTTGACCGCGAGAAAGAATGAGACTACTCTTTTATGGTAAATGTAGAAGAGGAAAGCTGTCACTTAAATTTTTTTTATTTTATTCAAAGGTTTGCCTTAAGAGTATGTTGATCGGCGATATGTCTGTGTATAACTATCAGAATTGTACCAAGTACTATATACACGAAATTCTTAATTAAACTTAGAGATTATTTATTTTACAGGTATACGTAAGCACAGAAATTGCCAGGCGAGAATAGTGTACCAATTTCTGAGGAGGCAAATATACCAACAGATGATCAACCAATGTGGAACCCTATAGCAAAACTGCACTAGTAGATTGCAAGACGACACCTAGTGATATCCGATATGAAACATAAAAACGTATTCGTCGCGTACGAATGATGTCTAAATAATTTCACAGGCATTGCTCAAAAAGTCAAAACGAACCTGTAATCTATTATACTTGTTTGTTTCTATAGAATTTTCTATGAGAAAATGCTCAGAGGACGGCGAAGGTATACGAAAGAAGCGGCGCTCGCGTACACAATCGGCCAACCGGAAAATGATTATCATAATGACTGACGAGTCGATCTATGGCCAAAGGAAAATCCATCCGTCTTCCACAGAGGATAGAAGAAGAAGAAGAAGAAGAAGAAGAAGAAGAATACGGAGGCCAATCTGCCGGCGTGGAAAGAAGCGCGCACCGCGGCAATAAGGAAATGCGGATCGGAATGTCTCGATCGAAGCGGTAGCTCTCCGCGCTCTCTTATTTGCCTCTCCGCGGCTCCGTTTTCGCCTGTATCCCTTTCTTCGCGCGTGTATACACGTATACGTACACACCGAGTATTATATGCGTCAGTCGGGAAAATGGAAGGAAAGTCGAGCGCGGACCGAATGGTTCGAACGCAGCTTTTATTACCGCGCGCGCTCGGGTACTTTGGCTGTAATTAATTTGGCGAACCGCGCGGTGCGTATATTCTCTGGGGAGAGAATAAAGAGAAGTGCGCGGCCTACTGTCGTTTCGGATTTACCGTTACATTGCACTGCTCGAATATTAGACTGGATTTACTCCCGTTTGGAAATGCTGAAATTTGCCTTTACTACCAGCCGATACCTTTTGCGGCTGGCTGCTATGTACGCAGTCGAGTGTTTCCGGACGATAATTTTCATTATCACTTGAACGCCGCCGCCCGTTCGATGAACTATACTTTCGTCGTAAAAACTTGTACAGGCATTTTTTACGTACTTTTCGTTTCGTAAAAATGCATCTACAGAATAGCATACCCCCTCTCGTCGTCGGAATGCAACGTAGCAAATATGCATTTCGCGAGTATGGCACACACGCAAACGTACATAGTATAGAAGAAATATTCTATAGATGGAGCAGAATACACAGCAAAGAAATTTCCAAGTTTATCTCTGCTTATACGCCGACGGGATTCCCGACAATGCACTGGCCACAATACGCGAAATAACCTGTCGATATAGCACAAGAGAAAATCGATACGACGCACCGACGACTGCACGTATACGTATATAGGAGCGCTGCTTCCCCAGATGCACATATAATAAATGCAAGCGCAAGTCAACAGTAGAAAACGTTCTCTTATACTCCTGCTGCACATCCGCATAATAAGAAATTCCAGCGTCGCACTATTGCCTTCTCATAGTTTTGCATAAACGAGTAGCGGCGAAATCCCTTCATCTCTCTTTCTAAAAAAAAGAGACGCGCAGAGAAGAGGGCATCCAGTTATAATAAACAAATGGGTTCTGCATCGGTTATTCCTGCAGGCATCCCTTCCCGCTTGCTCCGATATTATTCCTGATCGCGATGCGAATAACCGCGCGCGTGCAGCGGGGCGTTTCAGCGCCGCGCGCCTTGTACCGTTTGAAAATTGAGCCGACGACGAGTTTATTGCGCCTTTGTACTGCTACTATACGCGCTTCTCCAGTGATCGGCGGAAGGAGAATGGATCTTCCTTGTATTTCTCGAGCGACTGAATTACAATACCTTGCTCGATCGCTGGGATTTTAATAGGAAAAAAGAGCGCTGGATCATAATGGATGGCAGTATAGGCACTTATAAATACAAACTCGAAGCGACACTGATGTTTATGCTGCTTAATTATTATTTTACACTCGAACTGCCGTCATAACAGGTGGAACGTTGCATTAGCGCACAAACGCACTTTATAAATACGAGCCAGGACTGCAGGACTGAGCGAACTTAAAAATTCCCGGGCTAATGGACTGAAGTCGATATACTATAACGAGAGAATCGAGTCTCTTCGTCTCTAGTTTCGCGCCACGAAGCGTATATTATATGCGCATCGAAAGTGTGGACAATGATGAGAGACGCGATTAACAAGGAGGAAACGAGGCTCCGGTAACGAGTTTAGCAATTAGCTGATTCCTCTGAGCGGATTTATCGATTCCCAGGTACGCGGAAATCGATGGAGAGATGTGCCTCCGAGGCTTTTCCGAATTTCGATCCCCGCGCGTTACGTATATATTATAAGTGAGCCATATATAGCTATCCTCGTTAGCATTTACGCTTGGCTTACATTGTGCAATAATCTATCTGTGCATCAGATTGTATCGATGCGTTCGTTTCTCGTTTACAAAATCAAACGATAAGGCGAATTCGAAGCGTTATTTGATTATGAGCCTCGACAATTTCGAGCGCGATTTTTTTGTTCATTCTGTTATACAATGTACAAAAAACCAGTGGAACACGAGAAAAATGCAACGAACGGTATAGCCATCGCTCAACGACAAAACGGAAAATCCATATTTGTAGGATCAAAAAGTACGAGAAAAGAACTTCAATTCAATAAAAAAAGTTGTCAACGATTGAAAAATAATGAAAAAAATTTATGATTTTTCAATTCAACCATAATGAATAAATAGCACATTCGTTTGAAATCACCAGAAAGGGAATAACTAATATACATTACCTTCCTGACTCTCGCCGCCCTTACAAGATAAAAATTTTAAACATCTTTTCAGCACAAGTTTGCAGCAAATGCACGAAAGTTTAAAACAATGGCTTACTTTCTAGCTGCACAGCGTCAAAGCAATCAGCCGCAGTCTGTACGATGAAGCACAGCCGACCTAATTGAAGACCATATCAGCCACAGCCTCTGGGTTATCCGCGGCGTTGCTCTCGGCTCTCCGAGTAGAGCCCGCTGTAGCAACGGAGCGATGCGCGAGCGAAAAAGTTTACGCGGCTTTTTTCGTCGCGCCACCGCCGCTGCCACGGCTTCTCCCTTTCTCCTTTATCTTGGACTGCTCGCTGTCGAGTTAAGTGAAATTGTCGGTGAAGCCGGCATTTTTTCGTCCCTCATCCCCGCGACGTAGTGTGAGCGACGTAGTCGGAGTCTGCATTAACTGATAGGTCTCGAGGGGCTTTTACGCTTATTGCGGCCGCGTATGAACTTTCACGCTAGTTTTGCTTCCCCCCAACTGTGCAGGGTAAGTTGAAAATCTTGCCGTTTCCCGAAGCTGTGTCTTGCGTGCTTTCCTGAGCTCACTTTGGCAGTTTGCGCAATTTCTTTGCCAACGCGCGAGAGCGCCGGCTGCCTCCGCCGTGTGTGTTATACGTATATATAATGTATATAAAGAACTTTGCGAAGCAAAGTTCGCGGCTGAGAGCGCGGGAGTTGTGTGCTATATACTGCAGCAGCGGAGACGAAATTATCCGATGTCAGGTTTAATCAAATCTGGGGCGCGAGTGTATCATCTTATATATATATATATATTAATTATTTCCAACTGTACACTCTCCGCACGCATAAAATAAGAGTAGAATGAGAGAAACGAAAGAAGCGCAGCATCAGGGACGAGGCGTAGCTCGGTATAAATTCCGCAGCGACGATTTAATTTTCGAGGATAATTTGCAGAAAACGGTATAAAGTCCGTGCGTCAGTTCGGCGGCGCCGCAGCTCGCGGAATAAAAACTTTATCATCTTGTAAAACAAGTATGAACTCTCGCGCGCATCAGAGGCCGATAAATTATTCGATGCCAGCTCTATTGCCGAGCAACAATCCCGGGCACGTGTTCGAGCCTCTCGCACTAAACTACACGCGTAAAAAGGACGTATAAACGCCTGTCGAACCCGGCCGCGGAATCCTAAGAGCGAAACGGTGTTACGGCTCGCGCGGCCTCGGGCCATCCTCTTCCTTCTCAGCTCCTTTTACGATTGCGCAGCTCGAAATCCGCGCGTGACATTAGCCGCACCGCGAAATCTCGCGGCAACTTTTCCCGGCAAACTTCTCCGCGCGCGAGCTTTTTGCTATACGCGCGCGGTGGAGGTTGTATGAGCCGCGCGAGCGACGAGGACGCGCGCGACTGCGCCGAGATTTATGAGGACTTTATTCAAATCTTAATGCGCGAGGTATTGTTTAGTGCACTGGAGAGGATTCTCGCGCGCGGGGAAATGCCCGGAGGCTTACATACGCGGCTGCGCGTGAAATAGCGGGACACGGGAAAATACTTACTCGAGCGCGAGGCTGCGATAGTTTCGCCGAAAAAGTTTGATTAATCTTGAGGGGTTGCTGCCTGAGCGTTCTAATTTGAGAAAGAGCTCTTCTGGTTTAGCTGCTGGAATGTAAACAGGATCATGTACATATATTAGGCTCGTTAATATACGTCGCATAGAATGAAGGAAAAATGCCGAACATGGAAAGTCGCTTGCCAAATTTTTCTACGGAGTATATTGCTTACATAGCTATATATTATATTACTTGAAAAAGGCGTTCACTGGCCGCTTTATATATTAGTACCTGAACGCGGAAAACATTCTTTCGACAACGAAACTATAAAAAGTAGAGGAGAGAAAACCTTCAATTTAAAAAATAATCTTTGAGAATGCAATTGCTCGTAGCTTTGCTCAGGAGGATCAGTCTTCAATGATTATTTTTTTCAAATTAAACCCCTTTTTCAATTATCACCAGTTAACAGTAACGTGCCCATAGCAAAAGTTCGGCAAACGATTTCCCATGTACACCATTTTTCCTATGCGTTCTACGTTACATAACGTACCTAGTGTATACGGTCCGTTGAGTATAAAATAAAAGAAAAATTTCTATGTGCAAATGTGCGTTTACGACTGAATTTTAAATAGCAAACGCGTAATTTATAGTTTTGATAATCGAGGGCTTCGATCGACACTAGTAGAGCAAGGCGAACGTCTCTGAGCAGCTGATAAAACGCACAATGAAATTTTATAGTCGAAAGTTTACACGTTGTCGCAGAGCATTTATTATGCGCGTCGAGCTGCGCAAAAAAGCAATCTTTATTGTTTTCAGAATGAAACATTGCAAATAGAACATCGTGTTAATGATCGCGAGTTAGGAGTTTTTGTCCGCAGCGGCACTTAATGTCTCGCTGAAATTAGTTTCCGACAAAGACCAAGTGGAGCATGAAAAATTGTTAAAGTAATAAGCGGTTACGAAGTAGTAAGTAGCAGCGAAGTGGTTTGGCTTTGGCTAAAAAAAAAAAATAATTGCGAACTGCGTGGACGGCTTTATGAACCGTTACCTGCTTAAACAACGACTCGTAAATTACGTGGAACGAATAATTCTTCGAAAATTTGCATTCCGAATGAAATTTCGAAAAAAAACAAACACAATCCGCGCATGCCAAATCAAGAGCAATCTCTCGCAGAGGAAAGCGCGCGCTTCTCCAATTAGTCGTCATCTCTATTATATTTTCGCAGCGCGTTGACTTACGCCCTCGGCGGGCTCGTCGTGAAGAGAAGCTCGGAAATAGCAAGAGACTCATCGAACGTAACCCCAGGGCTCTCGTTGAAGTCGCTGCGCGACGGTCATTGTGTCCATAGGCAGGAGCGCGCACGAGCTCTACGCCCGCCGCCGCCGCCGCCGCCGCCGCGGAAAACAATGAGAAACGAGCATTCTGCAGCGGAACGAGCGAGGGAAAAAAGAAGCTCACGACGAAATAAAGAACGGCCAGGAGGCAAAAAGACGAGTAAGGGAGAAGTTAAGGTCCGAGCCGGTCTTAATGAACCGAAGCGGCCAGAAAACTCAGCTCGCGGAGTACACAGCACACAGAGTCGGGAGTCGCGAGTGTATACAGTGTATGTATAGGTATATAGACGTATACGGAGGAATGCGCAGTGGTATAAGGTGGATGGCGCGCTGCAGTGTCCTGGCGGCGACGCCAATATTCTCCGAACACGCTGCGGTGAGCGAGGAGGAAAGCGGTGTGAAATCGACTGGAAAGACAATATGATTTTGAGCGCCGTGAGCTGCCTGACTCTTCGCTCGGCGAAATAGTAGCTATACTCTCTCTCTGTGGAGAGGGAGAGAAAGAGGCGGATATATATACCTACTACCCGTACCTCTTCTTCTTCATCGTGTACATAGTATAGTTATATTATGAATGTAACTACTTGCTTTTTTCTCGCGCGTATAATAAGCGTTGCATAAGAGAAAATATCATAGAGTTGTAAGTGGAAAATAATGGACTCGAGAATCTAGTAGACTTTAATCGAAAGTGTATACCTATAAAATAACGAATTGTAATAGAGCCGAGACGGTATCAGTCATCGGTGTATACATAAACAGGCTGGTTGAATGAAGTTTTATATGGTACATTTATATACGTAATATGACTCGTCACTTTCTCGACAATTGCGTTTAGTTGGCCGAAAACAAACACTGCGCGCAGCAAACAAAGAAACCGAGAAAAGTACATAACAGCCAGCTCGCAGTTTTGCGAGAAATGTACAGTATATAAATATATACACTCGGCAGCCGTCTGCATCAGGTATAGGGCATCAAGGGAATTAATGGAGCAGCATAACGGCTCGCGGCGGGCGCTCGCGACCGACTTCTCAGCGGCGGCGGCGGCGGCGGCAGCTTGTGTGCAGCAGCGCGCCAAAGTGAAAGAGGGAGAGCTGTGCTGCAGAGCGCGAGAAAGAAAGAGCTGGAGAGCAAAGTGCGATTCGTGGTATTTGATATCGGGATAATCACTCGCGCTCGGCATAGTCCGCGGATATATATAGCTCGACGTGTATATACCTACATACGTATATAGATATATACACATAACGCCGCCAGAGGCCGACGATCCGTATACACAGCCGCGGGTGTAGTCGTGAATCGATGTGTTGGATGTGGTGCAGCAGCACGAGAGAGAGCCGCCGCCGCGGCAGCACGTGAGGTTAACCTCGTCGCTCCTCTGCCCGAGCTGCAGCGCCGCTCTCACGAGCGCAACCGCCGCGGGGCTTTCTCTTTTTCGCGAGAGAGCCAAGACTATGGCTATATATACATATATATATAGATGGCCACCGGCTGCGCCGTGCTCAAAACACGGTGGAGGTGTGCATACCTCTTATTTGCCAGAGAGAGAGAAAAGAGAATGGAGCTTATGGCTTTGTTTGAATTTTCCGGGTGGAGCGCGGCGGCCGCGAGAGATTGACACGAAGCGCGCAGCCGGCCGTGAAGGAATTACGAGCGATAGTATACTCGTCGTATCGCGGCGGCTCCAGTTTAATGCCTCGATAATTTTCGGATGTAAATGCGCTCGCGCGCTCTCTCAGCTGGTATAGATGAAAGTGATAAGGCTGCGGTATAACCTGTTGCTCTTGCCGCCGCCGCCGCCGCTGCTGCTGCTGCTGCTGCTGCTGCTGCTGCTCGTAACCGATATTGGACTGATTTTTTCGGAAAATTGAGGGGAGACAGCTGCAGACAGATAAGGCCTTTTGACGGAGACTTGCGCTGCTGCAGATATAATTGATCACGTGATCTGATAAAGACGTGATTTGAATATATTCTCGTATCATAAAAGATTCCGCGTTTAATCCACCGCCGCCGCCGCTGCTATATAGAGAGTCGTGCTTTGACACACTCTCTATACGTCGAAGATTCGAATCAACAAGTTGGCGAAAATTGATAACATTCAGCCGAATGCACGGAGATTTGTGCACTTATCTTTTATGGCTCCGTATAAGGGGCTGCCTTGACGATGTTAATAATTCTTGGACGGTTAGTCGGATTGCCGTAGGAATAGCATATGCTAGATATTTCCTAGGTTCGGAATTGGGGTTACCTTATTTTTCAAAGTCAGCGTGTATATATAGTTGCGTATTATATACCATATCGAAAGACGTATCGTTCAATACCGAATATAGCTTTATCGACCGTACAGAGGATAAAATTATCGTCTGTATACACTGCAAGTAGAAAGTACCTCCGGTGTGTGTCGAGAGATCGTATAGCTCGTGGATTTGTATGTAATTTTAACAATCATTCACTGTCTTTTTTTATAGATAAAAATACAACCCGCGCGAGAAACACGGAAAAAGGACATTGATCCAAAGCAGTGCTCGTTATAGAGGTCAGCTTGATTGACATCGTGTGTCATTAAAAGTAAATGTTTCCATGCATAGCATATTCGAAAGCGCTTAATTGCGCCAGGCCAAACGCATCTTCATTTACAAACAACGATTTAATGAAAAATAAACTAAGCCATTCGATTCCGGAGTATACCCGGGGTAGCTCCTCGAGCCGCAAACATCGCGGAAAATTGAACCGGCTTCTCGAGAGAACTCGGATAAATTACGAATTCAACTAATTTGAATTTCGGTCGTTCCGAAGTCCCTTTACTGCACCTGCTAGACATCTCCTCCGACCGCGTGAAGCATAGGGATCGTCGACGCGCTCGAACTGCTGCGCTACTGCCTCCGTCCCATCTTCCATAACGCCAACTCTCGACAGAGTCCCAATCAGAGCTACTCCGGGGCGCGAAATGGAATCCCACAGCTCTCCGGCACCTTAAGTGCTCGAATGGGCCAATTTACCTTTTTTCCATTCAATTATTCAGGACGTATAATAAACAGAGGCAGTGCAGTGCGTGTGTTTCACGAGTTTCGCCCAACGAAATTGTTGTTGCGCAACTCGAAGAACTTGATTCGTGTGACACCTTCTTATATTAGTATTGTTAATTGGTATTCTTCTTTAAACAGAAGCACGATTAAATTTCACTTATATACATTATTCATTGACACGTAGCAGTGTACATGAAAATTGCGCCACTATCGGCGTTGCGGTTCTCTATATACATTTGCCCTGGGAATAGTGGCGGGCTGGCATTTTCCAAAGCAACATTTACCTTTGTTATCGCATAATTTGATCATTTACATGCGCAATCACACTCGCGCATGCAAAGTCTCCGCGCTCCAGCGAATAACCACTCAAACAGCTATATTAATTTGTCAGTATATGCTTAAACGCTGCAGTCAGCGCTGCTGCTGCTGCTGCTGCTGCTGCTGAGCTCGGGTCACTTACCCCGAAGGCGCAGGCAAAGCGGAGAAAGACACATTCGCGCGCGGTGAGAAAGAAAGACGGAGAAAGAGAGACAACTGCTCACGCGGCGGCTTTTCTCGTGGCTCACGGAACAATATCGCGCGCGGCAGCGCATAGCCATTGTGACCGTCGTCGTCCTCGTCGTCGTCGTCGTCGCGGCCGCTGCAGCTTTTCGAGAGAAGGAGCTCTTATATATACACGAAGGAAAAGGAGCTCGCGGCTCTCTCACACGGCCGTTCTAAGGGGAAACGTCAGTCGCGAGCGATGTCTTGCCTAGCACGAGCGCGCGTCTATATATATGCGGCCATACAACGTGTGTATGCCCCGCGAGAGAACGACGGGGAGAGAGGAATTTTCTGGTTTGCAATGGAGATCCTGCCACGAGCGAAAAGTCGCTGCATTATGAGACTCTGAGTTGCTGCCGTGTCCGACTTTGGCATTGTGACGGCGTCGTGGTGATTCTTTCTTTCGCGGCTTCGGCAACAAGTCTAACTATTAGTCGTTTGATGCTACTTTCGAGAAATTTAAATTATAGGTACTACAAATTTTAAACAGTTTTTTTAATTGTGTCGAGAATATTTTATTAACTTCATGGACAGGAAAATCTTTTTGTTCTTATTTAGAAACTTTGATGGAGGACGAGACCTGACTGGGCCTTGATTGCCAGAGAGAGAGAGATTTCAAAAAGAAGTGGACTACATAGATTCTTGACAAACATCGTGCATTTTTATTGCTATTGAAAGGTTCACCTCCCTGGAGAAAATTTCTCGTCAAAATTTTTTAAAATAAGGTATTATACCAGAAATTATTTTACCAGAGGGCTGGTAATCAGTAGACAGCAGTTTTCAATGAAAAAGTAAAAGGTTTTATTATACAATCATGGTTCTGCTCGGAAAGTATGAAAAATTGAGGAAAAGTACACGATCATGCATAAATGAAATCATTTTTAGGTGCAATTTCATCATCTGCTTGAAATATTATTCCTACACAAAATGATGATACATATGGCTGTGTAGAGCATTCAACAGAATATTGCGGGTCCGTATAGGAATTGCATAACTTTTGTTTATCGAGTGAAATCTAGCACACGTCAGTGCACACAACAATATTAGACTTTATAGAAGACAATTTTCTTGCTTGATACAGGCGCTAATAATTTCAGAGAATAAGGGCACTTCATGCTACGATGCTTATGCCCGCCATGAACTTTTCAGAAGAAATGAGATCAAAGTACGAGCTACAACAGCATATCGCTGAAGCACGACTGGGCTTTGTATAAAATTGCTCGTCGTTGAGGATGATTGTAAAAAACAATCTTCGTTTCGACACAAGCCTGCTTTTAAATGTTCCATATTTAGCGAGCGGCTAGACGAGAGAGTACATCTCTGAAAGTCAAAAAGAAATATGAAATTAAAAGTTTCCGGATTCACGGGAATTCTTACTCGAGAGAGCATTAAACGCGAAGGAGAAGGAGGCAGAAAGAAGGGGAGATTAAGAAGAAGAAGAAGAGGAAGACAAAGAAGTAGAAAAAGATACACGAGGAGGCAGTGGATGATGCATTAAAGCCGCTAGCCAACAAAAAAATTACACAGACATCAACATGAAAGGCTTTGAAGAAATACGCTTCTTAACGAAGTCTCCTGGCTGCGTGCTGCCTCCTTGCACTCAACTTTTCTATATAAAATCCAAGAGCTGGAGGGGGAACTCCTTGAGAAAATAGAACGCGCGCGCATTTACAAAATTAAAATAAGCAGAGCGCGAGCTCGCGAGCGCCCAAAGGAAGCCAGCCAGCCATCTGAATAATAAAATCTCAATTCCGTTACTTCAGTGCTGCAGCAGCAGAAGGGCCGCGAAGAAAGCTCGAGGATGTCGAGCAACAAAAACACAAGTAGACGAGGAAGAGCTTCCCGCGAAATTCCGGGGAAAAATGACGGCGGCGCGCAGACTCCGAATGGAAATACAGATATATATATACACAGAGACGCTTAGAAGATCCGTCAGCTGTCGCAAGCGTTGTTGAAACTGCACTGAAATAAACGCGCGCTCAACTTTATCCATCTCTTTCGCGGCGCGAGGGGCTATAAAAGCCGCAGCGTAATCGCTCGCCGCTGAAAGGAGTGAGCCTGCTGCAGTAGTATAGACCGCCGCGAGAAAGAGAGAGAGAGAGAGAGAGAGAGGGAGAGAGAAACTGAAAGCCAAGCTGCTGCAGCGCACTCGTGACGCTGCAGCATACACGCACGCAACTATATATAATAGTGTGCCTACCAGACTCTGACAGGCGCACACTTATATATACACGAGAAGATAGTAAATACTTTTACTGCGTGTTTACATTATGATAATTTATGTGCGCATACGCGCTCGCGCTTGACGTCCTCCTCTTCTTATAATCGTTTATTTTTATGAGAGGAATAAACGTCAGGAGCTCTTTTTCACTCGCCTGCTTCCTTTTTCCAGCCATCCGCGCCTCTCTTCTCTTCTTGCCTCTCTTATACATATATTCCCCCTCTCGACTCCTAGGCTCTCTCTCCTTTGATTTTTTCTATAAATTCAAGGAGCTACTGGCGCTAGCTTAGACGCGAGAATTATAATAACGAAACTGTCGTCCAACGGCGTGTGTCTCTCGAGTGCTGCTTGGGTGGCACAGTTCATCTTCATTTACAGCTATACAATTCTTTCGACGCCCGCGTGATTATTTAACGGCAACAATGACCAAGACCAATATTTGACTTTATTTCAGAGCGCGAGAAACTGCAACCACGACCCGCGAGTCGGGGTAGAAAATCAATATCATTTTAAATAGTGACTCGACACTTTTTCTCCTTGCTAATCGAGGCCAGAGTAAGTATGTGTCACTCGTTTATACATAGAGAATCGTTTTATATAAAAATAATTCGATTATCGAGCGGTGCTGGTCAGAATATTTCGCGTGGATTATTTTGAATTGTTATTGCGCTGCGCGATTGCACGGAAAATGAGCCGAGCTAAAAGTATACAGGAACGACGTTTGCAACAAATATGTTGATCCACTTTATATCCACGAGACGCGGTCGATCGTTAAATATTAGAAACATTATTTTCGTAACGCACCTTTGTAAAATTCCTTGGAAATGGTGCAGTAATTTACGGTACTACACGTTTCTCAAATCAGAGATAAGTTTCAATAATATAAGACAACAAAACAAGAATGCGGTAAGAAAAGCTGTTCTGTAAATTAAATTCTCCGAGATATTTTTATTGAAAACGTGTATCGACAAATAAGTTGTAAATTATTAAACAATATGCACTGCGCATTTTGTATTTTTATTTTTGCAAAATTAGTAGTATGAGCGCTTACGCGAACTTATTTAGTAACCGTATTATTAGCATAAACTAAACATAACTTGTATGTAATTTAATTCGTAGCTGGCTAAAATATCGTGATATATGTATATTATCACCTTGCTCCGTAAAGCACTTGTAAAAATTATGAAAAATCGTCTACTGAAAAACGCATTTCTCCGTATCTTTTTCCTTTTAATGCATTTGATGTAAAACATGCTTTAATATCCTTTCTCCGTATAGCTGCCCTCGCGTAAAGTATTGATTATTACTTAAATCAATTAGCTGTAAAAAAATGTAATTAGCATGAGGAATTAATGGTAGCATATAAGTCGTCTCATTACTCCATAAATTGAACGCGTCGAACTTCGTAATTCAGTTTTTTGCGTATACTGCGTGTATGCGCATTAAATCAACTTTTTTTTTAACTGCTCTAAATAACTGTACGCAATTTCATCACCGAGCGAACGTTAACGAGACAAGCCTACAGTATTACTAATAAACTATAAAAGTATAGGACACCATCAAACTATATTAACAACAATAGCGACAAGAATAACGGCAAATTATGAGTAATATCGAGCGCGTTTACAAGAACGTTACTATAGATGCACTATAAAAACGCGTGAAAATACAAAACAATCCCGATACGAAAATGAAACATTTATTAATATTCGCTACACGTCGATGTGAACGAGCAGATCAGCCACAGTAGCATAAGATCGCATCGAAGCGGCCGCACAATGAAAACATTATCCCATTCCACGAAGTTGAATTCATCGATTTATTTGACAATCGTGACCGTTCGTTAGGCGCGCCACACGATATTACTCGTTCGCTAAAGCCATACCTGCACACATATATCCTTGATTCCCGTTTTTCCCGGGCATCTAAGCACAGCTGTGTACAGAGTATAATACGTACAGCAAGAGAACAGCAGCAGCAGCAGCAACTTATTGCGCAAAAAACCGCGCTCGGGCTTTATCGATGTGGAGCGCGCGAGCGCGCCGGGTAAAATCATATAATATAGTTATTGATATACGATCGAGAGAGAGAGAGAGCCCGAGTTATAAAAGCCGGCAGCACAGCTCTGAAATCAGTGCCGCTACTCTCGCTCGCATATATACATATACAAGCGCAGCACAGCATCGGAGAGTGTATATAGAAGAGAATGAGAGGGTGGGAGAATAATCCGGACAAAGGAGAGGGGAGGAGGGGTTATTAAAATCGGCCTGGTATCGATTGGCAAATTATCGGGCCGGCGTCGACGCAAGGCTAACTACAATCATTTTAACAGTCTGTCGCTCGTATATATATACGAGCCTTGTGCCAGCAGTCCTTTATCGCCGGCTGCATACCTGTACCGCGCGCACATAGACTGCACACAGGTACCTCTCTCTCTATATATATGTATATATATACACAATACACGTGACTCAACGGGTTTTCACGGAGTATGTGTGTCCATAGGTGCATGTCTCATTGTGCTCGGCGTCGACTTCTATGAGTTATGGGCGTTGCTAAAAATGCAAATGGCTAGACGTTGCAGGCGGGAACGCTAGGGAGCAAGAGAGAGAGTTGTGTGGATGGGAGCTGCCGGCGCGAGCGCGCTTACAAGCGTGACTTCTTACTTAATTTATGTAACGAGGGAGGGAGTGAGCAAGGAGGAGTGACGGCGGGACACGGGACCGAGCGGAGGAAATAAAAGAGTATATGCGCGCCGGTAGCGCGACTGCCTATCTCACTCCTCTCTCCCAGTGGATATACCTGGTGTATACACTTTATCAAGCTCGCTGATCGGGCACGAAGCTTTTCATTACGAAAATTTTAGGCCTCTCTCTCTCTCTCTCTCTCTCTCTCTCTCTCTGTGCATTTATGTATGTGTGTGAAAGACTGTCGCCCTCGATTTTCTCTCGGCGAGCTGCTCGTCGTGCGAAAAGGGACGATGTAAATTGAAAGAGTTATCTCGTCGAGATATAGCTTGCATTCGCTGTCGTGCCGCGATGAGGGATGGCCCACATTTTTCGCATTCTCACGCAGTTTATTTCAACTTGCAACTCAAGCGTTCTACTTGCATGCTGACGAATCCTTCTTGAAAAATAAAGGATTCTTGTTGCTTTTGAAATTATAATATTACAATAAAACTTGTACCACACTGTGCACTGTGTTTGGCAAGTAACGTGTTTCTGCAGGATAGCTTGTTTAGGGTCTAAATCAACTCTGATGGAACCCAATCAAAGCTTTAGACAGTTTCAAATTGACCGAGCAAAAATACGCACTTCCATCAAAAGCTCATCCGAAGCTTCACGTTCCAAACCCCGATACCTGGTTATCCACACGCAAAGCATTCATATGTTAACATCAGTTCGTGCAACTGCAGACCGAATAATTCTGATAATAACAAAGTCAATGATTGAAACGACGCCACATACTGTATTTCAAACTATCAGAGGCTGTGAACTATCGAGAGAGCATATGCGGATGTGTTATACGTTTCAAAGAAATAAATACTGACACGCCATTAAGCAACACACGTACACACGCGCGAGTAAGGCTTTTGTTGCGTTGTCGCGAACGTTGCGGTTTATCAATGACTCATGTCACTGTCGGCGGGATTGACGTTGTATCAGTGTAAATTGTATAAGCTATATTTCTAAATTTAATTGTCAAGCGAAAATTAAAATCGCGTTGGGAATATTTCGCTGCTGCACGGAAAATAACGTCACGCCGTCGATATGAGATATCTAAATGCCGCTCGTAAAAAGCGACTCGCAATTGAAATTTTTTTTCCTCGTCAAGACGATCGAAATAGTATGATTCTTTATTTTTTTTCGTATACACAAAACGCAAAATTACACACTTTGCGACGTCGAACACGGCAAAGCGAGTATAAATTTTCCCAAAAAATTCGACATCAGCGAGCTGGGGAAATAAAAAGCCTGCACGCGCGCGACGAGTCCCGATATTAATTAAATGAAAACTGCGCAGTGTTTCGCGCATAAAGTCTCGGACAAGTTGTCGAAACGGCGGTAATAAAATTATACAAGGAATTCAATATTCCTCGGCGCGCATACTGGTTCTGCAGCCGCGAAACAAAATAAAAAAAAAGACAATGTCGAAAAAAAAATTTGCGCGTCCCAGAGGCGTGAAGCCGATGTTGTCATCGTCCCCTCTCGTAAAATGCGCCGTAAATCGAATCGGAAAAAATGCGCAACTTACCGCATCGCGCGCGTCAGCCGCAATAATTGTAAATCAGCCGGCTATTATCGCGTAAACTCTCGGTCCAATAATAACGCACACTATAAGCGGCGTCTCTCCCTCGAAAAAAAAGCCAACAACAAGGCGTCTCGGAATAATCTCATTTTTCCCGACTACCCTGATGCAGCAGCTCGACGAAACGAGCCTACAGATACATACACTCGAAATCATTTATGCGGCGCGTACGGGCAAAAGGAGCGCCAAAACGATTTGCGCGCGGGCGGTTTTTCTGCTCTCTTGCGCGCTCGCGCGCCTTGTATTTACATTCGATCGGGTGATTGGCTGCACTGATGTCGGCAGCGCTCGCAAATCGTCGGCCTATAACAGAGAGAAAGAGAGCTGCACGCATGTACACGGCGTTTCCTCGTCAAACGCACTGAAATCCCTGGCCACTCGTGTGCATGCGCTACTGCAGCCTTGTGCGCATAAAAACCGCTCGGGGATTATCATCGCGAGCACTACGCTCTAAACGAGTGTGTGCCTAGGAAATCGAAAAACATCAGCTCCACTTGACGAGAAAGAGAAGATAACATCCGTACGCCGGTAGCTGTGGCAAAAAGAGCCGCGGGAGGGAGTATAGAGAATTTATTCTCCGCGTCTCTCTCTCTCTCTCTCTGTTTTCTCGTTTTGCCGGTGCAGACGTGCGCGCGTACTACCGTTTCTCCATATTTTATGCCGCCGCGTGTCTATCCATACATAGGGAATTGAAATAGCACAATAGACGCCGCCGTACCCTCGTGTATGAATACGTGTATACGCGGTACGCGCTCGCGAGGCCTGACAAGACCGAGAGTGAGACGAAGAGTGTTTCGCGCGCGCGCGCATAATAGACATGTAGAAAATATATATATCGCGGCTATATACACACACAGCCGAGCGAAAGCGCGCATCGTATCTTGAGAATCGTTGCCGCCGCCGCTGCTGCAGGAAACGCGAAACAAGATTTTATACCCGATGCTGATGCCGCGAGTTCGCCTTGTTTTATAATCGAAGATCTTTATTCACGCGCGGTTTATGTATATTCTGCCAGGGGAGAAAATCGCGCGAGGAAACGATAATTTTGCAACGCGACTACACTATATTAGCGTTCAACAAGTGTCAAAAGTAAATCGACGTGTCCGACCGTACTCGGCATTGATCTACTTATGCGCAAAGTTATTCGGCTTCTATAATTGCGGTCTTTTATGGCAACTTTTAGTTGATGGCATTTTTACATCGGACTGTGGAGTTTCACGTCGTCAACTACTTGTTGCGCATTAGAAATGCAACGAACGTCGTCACTGTCGTATAATTGTCGGGCGCTACTAGACTCGCTGTAGAACTTGACGTGAAAGAAAATGATTGCTCACTTGACTTAACACTTGTTACGCGTACCGGAACACTTTGTCAGCGTTATATCTGACTCATTCATTCGACGTATACCCACTAGCTCCGATATATATAATGCAACGATTAACTCAAATTTCTCATTTTTCGAAATCCTGCATGTCTACAGTACAATAAAGGCTTATATAACAATGTTCAACAGAGGGTAAAAGGGGCAAAAGCCAAAGAGGGAGAGAGTGCTGGGCGAGTGAATGCAATGAAGGAGAGAAAAAGGTGCGGGCAGACGAACAAACGAATTCTTCCGATCGAGCTGCCGGGCACGTTTTGCAAGAATCATTTGTAATGCTCGCGTTCTCCACGCGTCTCGAGAAGCCGTGAACGGCGGGTTATATTGGCTCGCCAGTCCAGACAGCATAGAAGCTCGTCTGTGCATCCTCTTTGTGGATGTATTCGTTTTTCGCTTTGTCTAGTGTGCTTTGATGTATTACGTACAGTTTGCTTTATTGCCAGGCTATATGCGTGGAAAAGTACCTTTGGAAAAGTTACGCGTACAATGGAATCGAGAGACAAACGTTTAAGTTCATAAATTTGAAATAATTTAGTGAACTGGAAGGATGCCGGCCAACCTGCAATCTTTCGCGTGTTTGTTTTCTGATTTATCGACGAATTACTGTCGACAGAGCGAACTTATAATATATATACGCGCTTTAAAAGCCGTTGCCGCTGCTACACTTCATTTTTCTGCAATGCACTTCCAACTTCTGTAGATCAAAACGAAAATTGCGCTGATATCTTGAAGTAGAAAATCCAATAAGTCGCCGAGATTTTCGTGGAATTCAAAATGCTTTTTCCCGGGAAGCTTTTATTCGGAGAAATACATTTTCTGGGAATCAGAGTATGTTTGTTGACGACTTGTATATATATAACCAAAGGGGGAAATTTTTCTCTCGACTTATTTAAGGACCAATTTACGCTAATGGTATCGATTTTCGAGAAGCCATTAAAAGAGAGGAGAGAGAGAGCGAGTTGTGTGCTTAAAAAATTTATCGAGATATTGCGAAAAATGCGGCCACCATTCGTCTTTAATGACTTCATCGATAAATCTCCGGGGACGCCGAAATATTACAATTTCGCTCTAACAGCTTTCCGCTAAAGTTTAATTGAAGAATGTTAATTATACACGTGTTTCTTAACTCACTCTCTGCAGCGCGCACAAGCGCAAGGGATTTCCGAAGCTCCGTACCTGTGCGCATATGTAACGCGTATATGATCAACGATTAATTACCCCTATAAAACGCTCGCTCTCGCTTATGTGCAGGTAATATAGTGGATCATCATGTTTTCCCGCTTGCTAAACTCGTGAGTAACGGTCGGTACCCTAGATACATCGCATTTTTTATTTCCGATACATTTACTCCCGATGCAAGTTTTACTCGATCGCGAAACGATATAAGAGTGCATGCAAACGCTGAAAAAATAAACCAAACAAATCAGCTTCGTAGATACAAATTTCCATTCATCCATCAAACGCAGTGTACATATATAATACGAGCGCACGTTCCCAAAACAAATTATGCCTCGATATCGAGCAACAGCAGCCTAAATTTCAAAACAGCGCATTTCGATAAAAAATGACGCGGTCTGTTTTTTACAGCCACTCGGAGCCTGTCGGAAATTCCCCGTTCGAACATCAGCGGGAAACATCGGTTCTCCCAGCCGATTATTCCACGATCCAGCTTCACGAAAAAACGCGAAAAAAAAATAACGCGAAAGAACACAGGAGCGGGCAACGCGCTAAATTTGAATCCCCAATAACTCTCCGCCTCCCCTCTATTTGCTCTCCGGAGCGCGCTTTCATTGTCTCCCACGTGTCTAATGGAGAGAACGACGGGCCATCGGCGGGCCGAATCTAGGATGATGAACGGTGGCCGGGCGTGCATGCAAGCACGGCGCGGCCGTCGACAGAGCGAGCGACCGGGATTTTTGACATTATGCTCGCTGAATCTACATTGTAAATTTGGCATTATACGAAGATCGATGGCTTTTTTGCCGGCGCCAGAACAGCTCGTCGTATATAGCTATTATACTCTACTCCCGGGAGCTGGGCGCGATCATCCCACCGCGACGAGCTACACACACACACAGTCGCGTTAGCTCTATACACACTCGCCGCTGTCTCTTGGAAAATCGTGCGATCGTTGTTCGCGCGCAGACAAGGCCTCTCGGATGTTTCCACGCGTGGTTCTCGCTCCTCTCTACAGCGTAGAATTCGAAATTGATTAAATCGAGACACGTTTAGCCCATTATTCCTCCGCGGGGATCTTCGTCCTCCTCCGTCATATATATACAGGGTTAGCCGCGACTCGCTATCGGCTGCTCCTTCTCTTTAACGGAAAAATGTTTAATGCACGCGGGGAGCGCGGTGACGTGTGGGATCCTCCAACGCTAGATAGATAAAAATCCTACCGAGCTGAATGCCAATGATTGGAGCGCGGTAATGGAAAGAGTGTGAAATTTAAGTCGTTCCCACTTTTTGTCTTGTTTTTTTTCTTTTGTTCTCTTGCGTCGGCATGGGAAAGTCGAACGAGGGAAGACTCACGTGACGAGGATGGACACGGCCTTTTAAAGCTTCGACGCTGTTAGTTTTCTGGTTTCGAATAATGAATTACTATTCCCATCGCGTTGACGTGGCGCCAAACAGTAGCACACACGTTTTTCTATCGGCTTCTCGACTACAACTGATGTATATTATATACTTGACGATATACGAATCTTATATGAAAATGAAAGCATTATAATTCACATTTTTTTCCGTTAAATAACTTAATGGATTTTTTAACGTCCGACGTTTAGACAGTATACAAGTACTCGTTACTCTTTACCTTGGCCAAATGAATGCAGCTAAGTAGGCGGTAAAAAGTAATCGCCGAGCATTATAGCCACAGTCGCGCGCGCGCAAAAAAATCCAAAGTTTCACACGCCATTGTTGACAGACACCTGGTGTTTACGTTTTAAAGTTCTCAAGGATTCCTGTTTGATATTTTGCAATGCACACTACCGTTTCGGCGTCTCGTGTATCACATATGCGTATATATACAAAGCCGCGGTGCACATTCGCGGCTCAAGATTCAGTATACATATATATAATGCAGAGAGGGTATATATCGCGCTAGGGATTTCTCCATCATAGGTTGCGCGCGTGTCTTTAAATTATAATGAGATATCGATGCAAGACGCGTATTCTCGCGAGAGCGGCAAGGTATAGACGTGCCGGCATTTCGTCGAATGTGGCGGCCGCCGCTTTTTGGAAGGGGGGTAGGGGGAGAGAAGGCGCTCATTTATACGCGAAGCGCCGCTACGTTAATTGGATTTATATCGAAGATATTGATGAATTTGGTAACTGACGAATTTATTATACCGCGGGAGAGCCGTGTGCCGCTAATGTGTTGTGGGATTTCACGTGCGCGCGCCTGCATTCAATGAGAGTTTTAATCGATGCGACGACGACGATGATGAAAAAGCGCTGCGCGGAATAATCCGCCTTGTTTTTTTACGCGATTTCTTCTCACGCGTGCGATGGTGTAACTGAAACGCGATTATAACCGGCATGACGACACTAGTTTCCGAAAATCCGGGGAGGATTTTTCAGATATTAATTTCGCTAAGCGACAAACACTCGCGATGGAATAAAGGGATCGAAAAATCGAAAGAGAGGAGACACGCACTCGTGACAGCAATACAGAACTTTTTGTCGGTCTCGGGAAGGAAAAAAGTTACAGCAATACCAGCCATAACTAAAAGGCAATCTCCCCGCCTTCCCGTCGATTCTTTTCTTCCGGCGAAGCCGTGAATTTTTTCTCGCTACCCCGACACAGGCTACCACTCTTCTCCTCTCGCTGGCCGCGCACGAGTGTACCTTTTAATCTAATACAGCCGCTGGACTTTTTCAATTTGGCACGCAATAAGGGGATGGATCGAGCCCATAAGCAGGCCATCAACGAACCGAACGAACGAGAGCCAGCCGCAGCAGCAGCATCCGAAGAAGAAGAAGAAGAAGCGGCGAGAAGGGAGAAAAAGAGCAGGATCTCGCGAGGCTCGTCTTGTTGACTTAACGAGAGGCCTTTTTCCGCGTACGCTCGTTAAAAACAACGCGCGCGTCATTTCTCCCCCTCCCCTGCCTGCTGCCCTCTCCTCTGTATACGTATAATACACGCACGAGATGCTCCGCGAGAGAGCATCGCAGCATCAGAAACTGGTTTACGAGAGCCGAGCGCTCTTATGCCAGCTGCAGCGTTCTATAGCTATATTTCTCTCTCTCTCTCTCTCGGAGCTTCTCTCGCTCTCTAGGCGCATTATAAAGCCGACGCGCGTGTGGAGCGAGCGATCGGTAGCAGCTGGAGAACCGCGAGAGGAGTCATCGCTCATATATACGAGGCGCCTGCTCTTCTCTCTTTCTATCTTTTCCACGAATGCCTCGCGCGCTCTTATCCTATCTCTGTCTACACTGCGCGCTCGTTCTCATCGCGTGCGCGCGAGTGTATATAGAGCTGTGCAAGCCAGTAGTCGTCGCTACCGAAGTCGGACCTGCTGCTGTCTGTTGCGCTTTCGGAGAGCGGGTCAGGTGCTTCTTCTGCTCTGCCGCACGTCCGAGTTATTGGACGCGTTTGCCCTCTTTTTTTTTGTTTTTTTTTTGCTGCGCCGTGATAGGAGTTTTATTTTTACGGAGCACCGGTATATACGAGCTGTCTTCTTTTGTCTTTAATTAAAAGAGCGAAATTGCACGAGCTCCAGGAAAGTTGCTCGATGACGGATATACCGTCTAGCTTGGCGTTGATGCATTGGCTTGTTTGTGGAGCTGCGGCTTGTGGAAACGACGTGCTCTGATTTTTCGGGACACACTCTGCAATAATCGCAAAGATTTATTTACGGACCGGACTCGTTACGCGATTTCTTATGATCGAGGAAGGAAAAGGGTCAAAGTTTGAGCTTTTTTTTTATGTTATAGCCGGAAAATGAATTATTAGCCAGGCATATTTCAGCTTTACTCTGCCATTTTTTCACGACTTTATAATATTAACGCAGCCGGGTTAAATATAGAGACTAGGGTAAAATCTCACGGGATGAATTTCAAGCTTTTACGCAGTAGCCTTTAGAATTCGCAGCATGAATGGCCATACAAATTGAACAATTTTAATGCTCATAGTCCATTTAAGGCATTAAAGCGCTTTAGTTTTCCAATAGCGGTTCTTCGTGAATTCCCCTTCAAAAGCAAATCTGAAATTTAATTTTCCCGTTATAAATCCATTCAGTCATTGCTACTTTTATTTCGTTTTTAAGCCTTCAAGCCAACAGATTACTCGATCAATAACACGAATTTCCAATAAAATTTTATCTTCAAAAAGAATTCACGTGCACATTTAAAAAAAAAAAAAAAAATGAACATCGATAACGAAAGATATGCACGCGCGCACCTTTTTCTCACTGAAAACATATATTTCGAGAATACAAATAATGAACAGGGCTGCACAAAAGCTGCGCTTGAATATTAACATAAACTATCCAACTCACAATGTAACGGGGAGAAAGCGCGGACGTCGGGCGAAAATTACTCCGCCGCAGCTTCTCTCCTTGAAAAACAACTCGCACCTCGGCAAATAAAAATCTCGTCGAAAACATTCCTCTCGGGCTCGACTGAAGATTCGCGTAAAAACCTCACACCGCAGATTTTCGCGGCGGCGACTGCAGAGCGCGTCCCTTAAAAAAAGCCGCGACCAAAAAGCGAGAAGAGAGCAAAAGAGACACACACAAAAAAACGCCGCGCGTGGAGAGACCGAGAGAGCCGAAATCTCACACGTGTATACCTTAATTTCATTTCCTGGCCTACAGCTCTCGTATAATTTATCGCTCGCCGCGTATTCTGCCGCTTGCGCGCGATTTTTTTATCGCTTATAAACCCGTTGCGCGAAGCAGCAGCTAACACCGCGCCCTACCTCTTTCTTATTATATATATACAGATATACATGTACAGTGAGCAAAGAGCGATATATATATATATATATCCGTTTTGAGCAAAGCAAAACAGGACGGCGGTGGCGGCGAGTTCGTCTTGGGCGTATAAATTTGAATTCCGCGAGTCCTTACGCCGTCGAATCGAATCTTTCTTTCTCCGAGAGAGGCCGTCTTCTGCGATCGGCGCAGATTAATTTCAAAGCCGATCGGAGCTACGCGCACGACTCCCGAGGGAGTTAAGTATATATAGCCGATGCTGCTGTGTTTTATTCGCAGCCGACCGAGCGTGGAAAAGAGCTCCACTGCGCGCGATATATATATGTATACATAGCTACTTGCGAGAGACGCGTGTCTTTCTCTCTTTTATCCTTTCCTTTGCTATCGGTCAAGTTGCTCCGAGGAAGCGGCATAGTTGTTCCGCACGTCTAGTCTTTCGACGACGATATTCAAAGGATCCTTTTTCTATCTCTCTCTCTCTCTCTCTCTCTCTCTCTCTCTTTCTCTTTGCGCGTCTTGAATGTATATAGGAATCGCTTATAAGCGACGTGAGAATTGCGCCCGATCTAATGATGTGTGCTGCAGCTATATATATAAGAGGCGAAACGCGCGAGCGTGGGTGTGTGTATTATATACGAGAAGCACTCGTCTTCGTTTTCTCGTCTCTCTCTCTCTCTCTCTCCCGACTGCCTGCATGGCACTCGAAGCACGCGCCGCCGAGAGAGCATGTATAGACGCCGCGGCGGCGGCGAACACGAGAGCTCAGAAGGCACACACTGCAAGCAGAGTAACAGGACCCTGATGAAAGCAGGAGAGACGCGCGAGAGAAGGAGCTTCTGCCGCGTGTGTCTGCTGCTAGTCAGGATGAGATTGTAAGCGGAGGATGAAAGGGCAAAATGGATTTATCGATAAATTGATTCTTTCTTTCCCCCCCCCCCTCTCTTTCAGGGATATATATAAAAGAAGGCTGCTGCGGGCGCTTTTCAAACGCGACGAGAGCTTTTATTGAAAACCACTATGGTATTGGTTTAATTTTCCTCTCTCTCTCTCGGTCAAGGAAATTTCCGTTTGTGCAGCCGAGTTATTATTATTATCGAGTGCAGGCTTCATTTTCAGCGTAACTAATATATATTATAGCTGTCGGCTGGAAGCACCGCGTGCTCGCGCGCTGCAAGCGTGAATTTTTAACGCGATTTGTGCTAGACTCGAGAATGTTTAATTAAGAAGCTCGGCGTAGCGTGCTGCTGCTGCTGCTGCTCGCTCGGTGTAGTCGTGCGCGCAGTAAGTAATTTTCTAAAGTTCTATATGCCCTTATTCTATACGAATCGCTATATATATTTATATGTACTATGCACACAGCGAATGCAAATAAATTTTCGCGAACGCGTTTGATTAAAGCAGTGCTTACATTTGAATTGGATAAAACGAGAGTAGAATGTCTTTTATACTTGCATCACGTAAGTTTTCGAGGGAGAGACACGATCTTACGGTTCAACATTTAAGCTTTGCTCGATCAAACTTTGATATCACATTTAACGTAACTGCACGTTTGATTATATCTCGATCTCGCTCTCGGGGAAACACACAAGCCGAGACCGATCCGAGAGATGGCAACCAAATGACATCACAATGTGAAATCGTGCATAACGTGACGTCACAATAGAACCCAAATACTCGGGCTAACTTTCGCAAACCTTATACTATATACTTGTTACACAACGGTAGAAAATTCTGATTCGTCGCTTCCAAATAACTCTCGCTCTCGCTTTGCTCTCCCCGAAAAAAAGTAGTCTCGATAATCGAAAGAACAATGGCCAAAATTAAGGCAATCTCACGCAGCAATTCAATATCTGCTCGAATTTCCCAGCGAGATTCTCGAAAACAAATAGATGCGCGCAACACCCCTTGACTGTATGTATAAACGCAACCCAACGCCTGCCCGCATCCCTCAGAACGCAATAAACGAGCTGCCGCAGTCTCGACTCATTCTCCCTCTCCGGAAAGGAGAAGAATATTGCGCGTGTGCGGGGAGTGAGAGAAGGGTGCACGGAATGCGCGCGTCGCGCATCCGTAAAAAGGCCTCGCGCCGCGCTCGAGATTCCCGAAGACGCCACTGCGTCGTCGAGAAGACAGAGACTCGAGCGCCGCCGGGTTGCTGCTGCTGGAATTCCACGATTGGATCTCGCGAATCTCTCTCTCTCTTGCTCGCGCTGCAGCATCCTTTGAAGTGCGACGCGTGCAAACCTGCGTACCTAATGTAAAGAGAGATCCATTGCGCCTGCTATAGTAGACGCGGCGAAATGATGCACACATTCACGGGTAAGCGATTGTAACGTCAGCGTGTAATACTATACGCTCTACATACATAGCTGCTCTCCCCTGTCTGCACGTTTTCGCGCTGCGGCTCTCTTTTCTCCTTGTATAGAGAGACGCGCGGAGAGAGAACCAGAGGTGCCCCCTTCGCTCGATCTCTGGCACTTTGAGATCGGCTCTCTCGTGTGCCTGCAGCGGATTTTTACGCGGCTCGCGTTACACTTTCCGCGATTACGTGAACACCGAGCGTGCAGCGATTCGTGCCAAGTCGAAACAGAGGCTGTGGGGCGATTTTTTTTCAATCCTCTCGTTAACTTTCTTCCGGGTAGGTCACGAGAAGCCGGGTCGAATGTGTTTTTTCGTTTTGTTTTCTTGTAATAATGCGATCCTTCGAAGCTCTCGACTTCATTAGTGCAGTTTACGAAAAAAGAAAATGTTAACGCTCGATCGCACACAAAGTCACACGAAGCCATCGCAGCCAGCCGCCCCCATCGGAGAAAGGCCTCATAATAATACGACACCGTATATAGGCGCGAGTTTCTCGAGTCTTGCTGAATAACGCGGCCCCTGGTATTCAGATTGTTTGATATCTTGACAGCTCTTCTCTCTCTCTCTCTCTTTCTCCCCCTTTGTTATTTTTTCTCCTTACAGCGCGAGAGTAGCGAACGAGCCTTTCCCGCAAGTCTCTTGTCCGTCTTATCGGACGGCCGCAAAAATCCAGCGGTGCACGTTTTCCACGGCGCGCAAGAGATAGCGCGCAAAAATCGCCGTCGCCTTTCGAACGCTCTCCGTGGCTTTGTGTATGTATAGGTATATATAAAGTTTACCCGCATATATGCTCGGAGGGAGAGAGAGAGAGAGAAGCCTCGACGCGGGAGATCATTGTGCCGTGAGCTGCCTGTCGCTCGCGCGATATGTCGTGCGGGATGCAGCGAGAGAGATATAGACGAGGCACAGGCCGATGTTGCCCCAGTTGCCGTCGGCCCATTTTTATGGCTACCGGCATGCCTGTGTGCATTACATGTACACACTTATAATGCCTGCGCGACGCCGCGTCTACTGTGCTAGCTGCGAGCGATGGCATTATACCTATATAGGATGCTGGGGGGCATGAGCTGCTGCTGACCTGGATCTGCAATTTCTCGGGTCGCGCCGCTGTCGCCAAGTATGTGTGTGCAGTTGCTTTGCGTGATATTATATCGGAATTTTCGGTTAATGGAATTCCACATGTATAGTCGATGACGCGATTAGGTGCTGCTGCTATTGTTGGAATGAGCTTGTTATATTGCAAAATAATGGAGGCAGCTCGACTCGGCAAAAAACAGTACACTTGTATAGTATGTGTATTCGGTATCAGCCACAGCAGATCTTGATGAAACAATGGAAGCCTGAAAAGAAGCAACATCAAAAGCGAGTATTCGTTATTCCTCGGCATATCGAGCAGCACTGCAAGCTGAAACATTCATATCTCACCGCCGCAAGAGCAGCGTGAACGAAATTTCCAGCTTGTAAAAAGAAAAAAGTTCGCTTTGATCGAGCCGCGCGAAACTGTCCCTTATAAATAAAACACGCACTTTCAAAGACGTAATCTCGCCCGAACTATCGGCAAAACTGGGACACGCCGGCTCGCAATAACTTGCGACGCTCATCATCCGCGACCTCAACTTGTGCACAGTCTTATGATTCCAGGAGTTATTCATCGCGGTGGAGATATAACGAGCGTCCCGCTATATAACGAGAAAATTTTCCCGAGACTTACTGAAGCCCGCGCACGACAGCAGCCTCGTCTCTCTCTCTCTCTCTCACTTTCGTCCTATTACGTGATGTCCTTTCCGCGTTAACGAAGCGCGAGCGGAAATGAAGCGACGCGAGACTACTGGACTTAAATAAAGTATCGGGCTTTCTCCCCGGAACTCGGCAAGAAAATTTAATTGGTCGCCGAGTTGACGCTGATTTCCGAATGATTAAGCGTCTAGTGTTGTTTGCTCGTGGATTAAAGTGAGTCGCTCTCTCTCTCTCTCCTTCTCCCTCCAGACTTGGCGGACTCGAGCTCTCAATGGGATGGTTTGTTCTGCCAGTCAGAAAATTAGGTTGAATCTAATTAAGTGTACACTTGAATGCTCGACGACGAAACGAGGCGGAGAGAAGGACTGAAAAATCGGTGGGAATCGCGAAGATGTTGATTTGAATGGTGTGTGTGTATATATATATACATACGTGTGCTGCATTGCTACAACGACGCGCATTCACTTTTCACGTAACATAATTACTTATTCGCAGGAAGTAACACATTCAGCTGTATACACTCGCGGCGACGCTGGAAAAATTGCGCAATCGTGTGTTAACGAAATAATTCATCCGCTTTTATTACATACCGTTGCAATTTATACGAGGATCGAGAAGAGAGCATTAAACTCTGGGCGAAAATCATCCGGGCATCAGTTTAATCGGGCCTCGCCGCTGTTGGCTGGCTTCCCGACACTTTAACTTCGCTATCGTTCTCGAAAATCAAGCAGCCGCCACGCGAATCAAGAAATCGCCCGACATCACTTTTGCTCGCGCGCGAGCTCACGCAACTGCGCTTGAATTATGCGAGCGTGCGCGCATAAAAAAGCCCGACGGCAAAACGCGCGCGGCTTTGGCCGAGCGGACGATCGCTTTGCATTATCACCGGTGTCTCGCGTTTGTTAAATAACCCGAGCGATTCATCATTTCTACGATTCTGCACGCTCGTGCGGTAAAAAGCGGGCTAACGAGCGCCAACGACGAGCTCAGGCTGCGCGACCAAGCTGGATTGTAAGTATATGTTACTTTAAAGCGGATGCTGAGTTTCGAGTGTAGCTATATATGTGCGTGTCTTGTGAATTTTATTCTGAGCTTTTAGTCTCTTTTGTAAGATCGTTGCTTTTCAAAGTTTTTATATACGAGACGTCGTGAATAATATTGAAACAGGAAAGAATTTCGATCGGAAAATTTTCCTTGATTGTCGAAAATGCGTAATCAGCATGCTGTTCCATCTGACATATGTTTTGGTTCCTTTTCCTGCTTCTCATAAAGTTGAGATTAGGAAAATAAGGAGTCACAACACAGATGATTCAAACTTCCTAAATAAGTCACAAACATATTCAGAAATCGATGCTTCGGCTTGTTCCTTCTGATTTCTAAAATTTAATTTTGATTCACAAAATTTGTGTTATTTGAATTCACCGTCCACGAAAATGCATTCTTTTTGCATTGAAAGTTTTCGGTAGACATTTTTAAAAAGAAAAATTTACTGTAGTCGTGAATGGAAAAATTTTAGTGCTTTTAATTTTAAAATGAAAATATGTCAAGCCGATATGAAGCACACAGATTTTTAATGAATCTAGCAAAATCCAGCGCGCTTCACTACTCTCAGTTTTAATACGAAGTCTGTTAATTAATCTCTAAAAAGTACTCTTCTCTAAAATATATTTATTATTTGGTACAATGCAGTAGATTACAACATATTTTAGTTTCTAAGGTTTAAAAATAATAACATTCGTACACAATCTAAAATAATTATTAAACCAATAAGCAATCATTTTACAGATCATATCAAAAGAATGTACCCATATCGTCAAATTAAAATATGTTAAATTTCCATGAATTTTTAAAAAGAAGATATCAGATTTACGCTGCATTGTCAACGAATAAAAAATGTAGTTTATATATAAAAATATTCTCTCACAACGCATCGTGTTGTGTTTCTAGATGACTTTCAGTGTTCGAAAGTTTCCAGGGTAGGCTCATCACACCTACGCCTTTACTAGGATGAAAGACCGCAGCTCATTACAAAATAGACACTATATAAACTTTATCCGTATGATGTACGTCAATTGGAAGCAATCGTAATTTGGCAAGCAAACTCCATGCAGGTCCCAAATCTCAAAATCACAAGATTCGTTCGTTTGAAATCTCGGTTAAATCTGTGTCAGGCTTGCGATGCTCAACACTCCATCACGCCTCGGTGTAATAAGACAACGGAGCTCCTTAAAATTCTGCAGGGCGCGAGACTCGAGCTATCTATTACACTTAGCGAGCTTGGCATCCCGGCGTAGCGCAACTATAGCGGAGCGATCGCTCTTTTTCGCGTATATAGCCCTCTGGTGCATCGAAAAGTCTCGACATCCCCCCCATTCCGTCCAGAGTTGCCAAGAGCGAGTACAGATCATCGCGTCAAGGCTGCACGGTTGCAGCAGCTCGCGGTTCCTTTGTAGCGCGCATCTCTCTCTCTCTCTCTTTCTCTCCTGCGTACATTCTCGCCCGATAAATATACCCTCTGGCAGTATAATCCAAGTTCTCTCTTTCTCTCTGTACACAGCACTGCAGAAGCAGCAGCAGAAAGAGCATCAGGCGGTCGGCAGCACCGGTAGCTTCTGAGAACCTGCCCGGAGGTTCGCGGAGCCGCGGCTCATTCTCCCCGCGTGCGCTTCGCGTCTTTCTCCTGTGTGCTCGCGAGTGAGCGCGCGCGCGCGCGGCACTTATCCACACGCGGCGGCTCGCGATCATCGTTTCCTCGACTGCCTCTTCTTCTTCTCCTCCTGCCGCTGTTGCTTCTTCTCCCGTTGCTGTATACACCGTGAGTATACACTCGGCGGCGGCTTACGCAAATATATCACCTGGGAGATGCTCGCGAGGAAAGCCGCTGCGGCTCACGGGCCGATATTTCGTTTTCAGGCTTTTTATAATTCAACTTCTTATCTCTCGGAGCTGCGGCGGCGGCGGCGGCGGCGGCGATGCGACAGTCCGCAGCGAGGAAGGCATATAAGAAGTCACCGAGGAGGAGGAGGAGAAGAAGAAGAAGACGACAACGCCGAGGTCGACTCGTCGATCGTCCCGCAGGGACACCGCGCGTATTTCCCGGCGGACGGACACGACGCTATAGTCGTGAATCGCGCTCGCGCACCGCTAACGGCACACGCGCTTTTTCTCCCCCTCGCTTATACTCTTTCTTGCGTGTACTCGCTGCTGCTGCTGCTGCTGCTGCTGCTGCTGCACTTTTATCTCCGGGAATTTTTATAGTCCGAGTAGCCGCGGGAATTCGAGCGATGCTCTTAATTAGATTAGCCGCGCAGTAGCGATTCGCGGACGACTAATTAAGAATGAGCGCTTATTACGCGCGTGAATTACGTTACTGCGAAGAGCGAGTCGTTTGTTCTTGCCGCCCTGACTATGCTCTCTGCCTGCGATGACGAGTATTTGTCGGCTATACTGCATCAATGACTTCTCGGAATATACGCGCTGTTCCAATCAATCATCAGATGCGCTTTGTTGACTTTCACGGTACTGAATGAATTGTGTATAGGAAATTGCCTCTCGCGCATAATCACACGTGCTCATCGCTATACATATCTAGCCTGGTGTTCTATTCTATTCCGGCAGCTTTATCTCCCGCATTGTAACGAATTTCAACGAGCACTTTACCTCGAACTTATCACGCCGAAGATGCAGAAACATTCGGTACTGCGAAATGTACAGCATACCGCACTCGCGCTATAGCTCTGAGAGAGAGAGAGATCAGATCGAAAATTTGCGCTGCTCCGGAGGCTTTTCACAGCTGCCTCGTGATGCCTGAGTGTGTGTCTAAAGTTAGCATAAAATCTGATTGCGTCGCCAGCGCCGCCACTTCTCCGCGCCGCTTATCGCTCTCACTCGGGAGAGACGGAGAGAGAGAGCTATATAACGGCTCCGAGTGTCCGCGCTCGCGCTGAATTTGATTTTGAATCGGGGCCGTCTCTCCTCTTTCTTCTTTCTCTTCTGTCCGCTCGCGGGGCTTTTTTCTGCAGCACGCGCGCGCGCGCGCGTCTCCCGTACAAACGTGACTGAAAGTATCGGAAACTGTAAACAGGTTTCTCGCCCCGAGATCATCTGATTGGTTGCAAGAATTTCGATTCGATTTATCGACGCCGGCCAGGCTCTTTTTCTCTCTTTTTCAGCTCAAGATCGTAATCTCGTTACCGAGTTAAATCATACCGGGCGGCGGCGGCGGCGCAGAAATTCCTTACGCGGAATTCTTCTCGCGCGAGGATCCGAATTATTTCGTAATGAACGACGAGGTAAGCCATGCGCTGCCGCCGCCGTCGAACCACTGCTAATAATTCACCGGCTCATGCGCGCGTGCGCTCGCTAAAGCGACGTTTTTCTCTCTTGATGCTTTTATTCTCAACCCGCGAGTAAGAGAGAGAGAGAGACAGAGGTGAGCACGTGGAGTTGAACTATAAGCCGAGGCGAAAAAATTCGGGAATAACAGTGTGGAAATTCGGTATGTTAATTGCGCCGTCAGCGCCGAAGCTATCGCTGCACGAGCGCTGTAGATACATATCTAAAAGTCTACTGCCCCCGTCGCTACTGTCTGATGTTGGAGACGCGTGAAACTTTGGCATGAATATATATCTGTTTTTAAATACGTGCTTAGGAGGTTTGGAAATTTTAGCCTCTCGATGCGACGATACCTTCATGCTGCGAATAAATTTCAAAGGATAATATGGCATAAATCCTCTGATTAAATAATGCTCCGCCAAAAGTAATATATTCATCAGCGACACTTGTGATTGAATGTATTGTAAGTATGTTAAATTAAACTTACGTATTCGACAACAATCTCATGCGAACAGCTGTATCTCGATCGCTTACCTGGAATGAAAAAGAAATTTCGAATTAAGAGTGTACAGATCAAATATATACACCAGTCGAATATAGCATTATAGCATAAGACGATCTGACTCTATATTTTTAACATCATCGATACGTGAAAAATGTACCTATCGACGTAACGCGAAAAAATTGCATCAAAGATGACGAATGATGCAATAAATATCATCCGGTCGGCTGTCCCCCACGACTGTGAAAAATGCAACCACAACTCATCGGACCAACTTAAAAAAAGCACAATTCACAGCCACATACAAGCTATAGCTCCCATAGCCAAACTGCAAGCAATCCGTCGACAGTGAACTCTAGCTCCTCCTCTAATACCATCCTAATGGAAATAAACTGGAGGGCGCATAATACGGAAGATTAAGCTCCAGCCGGGGGGGTATCAGCGAGCAGTATCGGCTTATAGCCAGTATCAGCTCACTTGGCCGTAAGGGCATCAGCAACCGCCGCGTCAGATAGCAAGCTCGACTAACGGGCCGTGCGCTCTCGATGAAATATTTACATTTAGATTCGTTCCTAGCGTCCGCGAAATCCGAGCCGTTATTGGCACGCGAGCTGCAGCCGCGGCAATCCCCACGGGCTTACGCGACAGCCGTCCAAACCGATGCGACGCGACGACGCTGCGAGCAAATTTTTACCCGCTCAAGCGAGCGAGCCCAAGTAAATCTGCCGTGTGCATCACGGAGCTGCGAGGCCTGAGAATTTTATATTCGAAATTGTCCTGGGAATCATAACCTGATCTTCCATGAATTCCGAGGGATATCGATGCCAATTCATGCTCCATTTTTGGTACGGAAGTGATTTTTAACACACAACGTAGACCGACGTTAGTGCGTGCTTTTTATCTATTCTTTTTGGCCCTTGTGCATGTTGACGAAATTGACATTTTACAATTTAGTTTTTATCCTGAGAGCGTGCAGTTGTCGTCGGTGGTACAACAACGGATTGTTTTCCTAGTCCCCGAGAACGAAATAAAAAAATAGCGCAAATCTGATAGTAAAACGAAATGCCCAGATATAGCGTGATTGCTTATTTACGTTTACGCCTCGCAGCACGTACGCGTATGCTCTATTTTTTTTTGTCATACTGGCTGTAAATGTTACCAACGAAAACTTTTTTTAAAAATCGAAAATAATAGACTGAAAAAAAGTTTTGATGGGGAGTCCTTTTTTCCTCTATTCCAGCCGGACAAAAGCGGTAGCTTTTTACAACCTTTTCGGGGATGATTTATGGGTTGCCAGAGAAAAGTTTAAAAGTCCCGTTTATTATTATTATATTTAATGCAAATCGTAAAGTTTCTCTATTTATGTAGATTCACATTTACATATCACCGCGGTTTTTTTTATATGACAATTTCGCTAAAGCTTTAATTTTTTTTCGTCGGCTTTTTCGTTTCATGCAGAAATTTTTTTCACTGCGGCAATTCAAAACGAATCAACCGAAAATAAAACCGAAGCCGATATCAATGCAAATCCGATGAGATTTCACATTGGATCCCGAATATCGGATACGCTAACTATAATACGTTGATTTAAAAAAATTGAAATACCTCGATTTCGAACTCGAAGTCAATATGCCATAGCCTGATGTGAATTTATAACATTTTCCCTTTTTTCAGCTACCTCACGTCAACGAAACAAAAAACCGATATTTCAAAGTAACGACCAGTACAAATATATGCACATCAACGACAGTACACATCTGCATTTTGCAATATTCCGCTGAAATTACACTTCCATCGGCAAACGCGGAGGATCAGCTCATCGGACGAGTTCTCGCATAGCCATACCTTCCGCAAGCTCTCGAGGAGTCGGGGATGAAAAGAGCGCACAAAGGTTTGATGCTTTCGACGTACGTGTGAAAAATTACTCCCCTATAGCGCTGAATGCGAAATTTTTCCCTAGCTACGAGATCGGAATAATCGATAAACACACCTCGCGAGCTCGCGAAGAAAGCCCGGAGCGCATAAAAAAAAAGAGCAGCGGTATTATACGTACGCAAGCAGGAAGGCTTGTAGAGCGAGGAACAGGAATGCTCCGGAGGTTGTAACCTAGCTCGCAATCGTATGTCGTAAAAAAAGGTCACGGAGCTGTATATAGGTAGCGCGAGCTAGTGAGTGAGAGAGAGATGCGGAAGAATCAGCGCGCGTCGAAAAATCCGATCCCTCACTTTGGCGGCTCGTAAAGTCGCGCGCGCGCGGGCACACTTTACGCCCGAACGCTCGGCGTGTGAGCGTCTTACTGTGTGTGGGTGAAAAGGGACGAGCGGAAGACTTAAGTGTAACGCTTTCTGTGTTTTGATTTTGGACGATCTTCGATGGATTCTATGTTTTTGCTTCTACGCAACATTTAGAATAGAATAGATTAGATTATCATTTATTTTGCACAAGTCAAAAATACATATGTATCACACATTAAGTCTTGATGTTTATCATATCACAGATTTGTCAGTTATGTACAGATCTTATTCGCTAATCTATCGCGTCACATAGGAACTTTTGGTCATTACAAAATTAATTCGACGGTACAATAACTCTCGATGTATCGCACAGAATTCGTATATTCATGTCATCGCCACATTCAATCTCGCGCTGATGAATACGCCGACGTATTGCAGACTTGATACTACTAAGTGACGGAAGAGCTCTCAATTCGCGCGGAGAAAATTCCAGAGATGCGCACCCCGAGGTTTGAATGAGCTTAGTCTATGCGCGAGCTAAGAACTACAAGTTCTTGCGGATCCCTAGCTGAGATTCTTGACTGATTTCTATCAAAAAGGGCAGCAAGGTACGGCTGTCCCATATAAGACAACTGCTTTATAAAGCATCACCGCCGCAAAATACTCCCTTCTTGCCTGCACTAAGATCCAGCCTATCTTCCTCCTCTAGGGGGAGATAAGGCCTGAGCAGCCAAAAAACATAATTATGGTGAGCGCATAGACATAAGACGCGTAAGAACGGCACAGGAGCGCTTATGTCGTTTCTATGTCCGCTCTATGTC
>UCOJ01000600.1:0-82065 GCA_900474305.1 Cecidostiba fungosa
AGAGTTGGAGAAATGCTTAATGCACCATGACAGGAGTCGTGCGAGACTCCCCGTGTGTGGGACTCTCCTGGCGCAGGTCAACGCCAGGCATACCCACTAAAACTCCACCTCTTAAACTCCACCCCTTAAAACACTTAATATACTACATTATTATATACAAAGCGCTATACTTTACCTCTGTTTCAAAATTATATCGCATTCGCAATTGGATCATTTTTCCTCAGTCCATATTTTTTCGCTAAAGCTTGGGTATTTTGCTTTAGCACTGAAATGAGTAATGAATCACTTTTGTTCGTCTTGACATCCTCTTCATCGTTCTTCCTCGAGTATTTTCCGAATTTAACTCCGTATTCCACATTCATCTGCTTTTTAAAGTGTTTTACCAACACTTGCGACAGCAGCTCGTTGCGATGATTTTTAACCAAGTTGAACACCGTATACTTCTGTGTCGTTGCTTTTGTTATAGAAGCTCCGTTATTCAGAAGCAAACGTGCTATTGGCATATAATTCTTTTCTACAGCCAAAAACAGTGGAGTTTTTAAATTTGACTTTTTCCTGCTTGGGTTAACGGTGGCTCCATGTTTAAGCAATAACTCGACCATCTGGTAAGAGTTTATGTTTACGGCTACATGAAGAGGCGTCAACTTCTTTTCAGAAAGTTCATTCACATTAGCTTTTTGTTGAAGTAGCATATTTGCAGTCTTCAAGTCAAAGTTTTCCACGGCTTCGTGCAATGATATACGTACCTCTTTTGATGTATTTCCGAACATATTTGATTATTCTAACTGTTTAATAATAATGACAGTGAATAATGATGTTACCAAAGTGCTGCTTACACTCTGACAGGAGTACGATGTTGACAGTTGAACTGTTAACAGCGATATGGTCTCCAGTGGGTCTGACAGGCCTATTTATATGATTGGGGATGCGCTCCCCCTACCGTTCGTAAACTACAGAGCATGCGCACTGATGTTTTTGCGCGCCGATGATGCGCGGTGGTTTCAAGCAAAATTAATGTGCATGTACATTAAATGTAATTTGAAATACAATTTAATGTCGAATGTACATGAAATTTGAGGTAATTATCAATAAATTTAGTTTACAAGTAACTGAAATTTAATAAACGTTCATGAAATCGAGTTAATTTACGTGCCTGAAATCAGCTCCAGTACATTGCATTAATATTGTTAAGGTTAATAAAGTACACGGTGGATAAGTGTATAGTAGATAATATATTTAAGTATAAGAATACAGTGATATGCTGATCCAGTTCTGCACACTGGCAGCGATTTGTTACAACGGGACTATGTATATTTATACTATTTTGGAAACTGACCTGTATGCATCCCCACTACACCCTCGGTACTGCATAGCTTAACGGTAAACTGTATGATCCTTCTAGATCGGAGATCCTTAATGACGTTGTTGATCAACCCTCTTTTAATGACTTTATTGTTATACTTTATACCTGCGTTCTTTTGGGAAGTTCTGGACAGATTTTGGGACTTATACTTTTATTACTCGGGGAAATACCGGAATACTCTTAATGGCCTCGACCTAAATAAAACTAGAATAAACAATAAACGAACAGATGGAGATTTTTCTAGAAGTAAGAATTACTTCAACAAATATTAAGGTAGTATTTTTAACAGTGTACTGTCTGGAGATTTTCACCGGGCGACCTGAAAAATGTAATTGAATCTTCTCACAAACAGTTCACACTGAGAAAAGCGTAGTGCCGTATTAATCTAAAATTTCGGCAGTTTTGGCCTGAGAGCTCAAACAAATAGGTGTTACGTTAAATCAGCATGGCTACTCAGGCAGTTTTAGTCCGGCAAAGCAAAACCGCATCGACACACGCAAGAAAGTCACGATCGTTGGATAAGCGAGAGATGCCGCCGCTAGTATGTCATGGCTGTGGAGGGGGGGGGGTCAAGCAGACAACTGAAAACTCCGGCAAAAACTGCTTGGGTGGAATCTACTGCAGCAGCCGAAAGCTGAAACTAAATGAGCCCCCCTCCCCGTAACTGCAGCTTTAATATTTTCATTGCACTCCATTTCTTTTCAAATGCAGTTTTAAATCAAATTGCAAATCTCGCCAACGGAATAGACGTCAGAATCTCTCTTCAAAACATTTCACTTACGCCAACGAAACTACATCCCTAACGACAACTTCATATCGCATCCAAGACAAAACATTTGAGAACTCGAACAAGCACTTTGCTCTCGGGCCAAAGAGCAGTAGCAGCGCATCGCTACAGAGGACACCATTATTTGCCCGTAATTTATACAAGAGCGGCCGGGGATAAAGTAAGTTATCTTGTAGCGCCGGGGCGGCGGAGGAGGCAAAGTACCGCACAATGCTTGGTAGCTTTGCAAAACGACGAGTTCGGCTAGAATCTTCTCTTACTCTCTTTCTAGTGCGATACCGTATGCGCGCGCGTGTATCTCGTCGTTCTCGCTTCCGAGAGCAAAGTAGGCATGTGCCTTTGTTGCCAGCTCACAGGGAGCTTTGTTTTGCTTCTTTTGCAGTGCGCTACCGCTCGTTGGATTCTTGCACCTTATCGTGTGGATTTCGAGTGCAAATTGTCGAGCGAATTTTTCATCGGCGCTCTCGGCTTTGTTTTGAGGAATGTCGGCTCGTTACTTGAAATTTGTTGGAAATTAATTAGAGTAGGCGCGCTCTTATTTTATCTGTGAAATTAGCGTATCTAAAAATACTTATTAATTCATCTTTTCATATACTTATACTTTTTAAAAATTGAAAAATTTTATACAAAACGAGCATGCTACGTTCTTGAAAGCCTCAAGTATTCATTATTGTCACAAGAGATTCAACTAAACATGACAATTCCACTAAACTAAGAACCCAGACACACTACTCGGCCTTAAAACAGTCCACTTTCTCTCTCTCTCTCTTTCCAGCAGTTTAATTCACGCGCGACAGATATTTCACGATGCCACGATCCAGTCCGCCCATCTCGAGCAGCTCCTACAAAAGTTGCACGACGTATATAAAACACGACGCCACAGCACTCCCTCCTCCAAATCCACCACGAGACTGCAAAAAGAGTCAGTCGTTCTCGCGTCGATCAATCATTTAGGGGTAATGCACGCGCGCAAAACTGCATAGCCGCGCGTTTTAATGGGATTTCTAGCGTCAAGTCTCTCTCGGTGCACAGAGTATATAGTACACAGTAGTACTTAGAGTAGTCCCTATACGCCACAGCCGCCGACTCGAATAATTCACATTGTCCGTCGGGTCGAGTTGTTCCAGGGCTTTCTTTTGCCAATTATTTCGGGACGACGGGAGCGCGAGAGCGAAGCGAGCGCGGAAAGAAAAGCGCAGCGCGCGCGTGACAGAATAGATCGCATGATTTTCTCCGCACACGCCGACTAATTTAGCCGGTGCTGCTCTCTCGGCTGAGACAACAACGCCAGCGACGCATCCCAAGCTCGATCGTGCTTTCGGCGTTGAGGGGGTTTGTTTTTGAGGGAGAGATTCGATGTCGAGACTTGTTTTTTGGAATGAAGAGCTTTCGGTGAGGGAGATCTGGCTTTGAGGAGGAGCTCAATGGGAGATGTTGTGGCATTGTTGGCTTTTGGCGCAGACTTGAAGTAAGGTGTCGTTTCTTTTCTGTTTGTTAAGTTTATTTTTATATTTAGGAAAAAATTGACTTCAATTTTAATGAAGTCTGGTAACCCAATCTGCTGGTGTGCTGGTTCTCTTCTATAAGCTTTTAGATTTTCATGATTGAATTTGTACAGAAGGTAGGTCGTACCCAAAAATACAAAGCTCGACGCCGCTTCATTATTAACGAAACAAGATTATTCATCATTATTGCTTTTATCCGTAAGTATAAATCCGTTCACTTATACTTTCATCTACAATAATTATAACAACGTCTTAAAACAAAGTAGTTTCAAGATTTTTTGTTCTCTGCTAAATCAATCCCTAATAGAGGCTCGAATAGATGGTATAAGAAAAAATCAGGCATCGCCTAATGATTTGTCATAAATCAATCGGCCAAAATCGACGTCAGCAATAAATCAGCCTAGGACATACGCTCCATGACGTCGTAGCTGACTTATCACCGTAAACAAAAAGTTCAAGCCAACGATTACAGCCGCAGACTCAGCCTCTCGTGTGTTTATACCCATACGTCTCGAGCCTTCTATATACGTCCTATCCGCAGGAGAAACATGAACCGTCACTGTAATAACGCGCGGGCGCGTTCTCTAAAAATGGCGTTTTCACGGAAAACGGGAAACCGATTCTACGAAGCGATCGGCTGCCGGACAAAAACCGGCGCAAAAAAAGACAGAGTCGTATATACGTATACGCTGATGCTGATGCTGTTGCTGCCGGGTATAGTATAGACGGAAAGTTGATTGACGCGAAACGTTTGTGCGCGCGCGCGCGAGAATGACCGCAGCGGTGACCGGTTACGCTAATTGAATGTAAATGCAGGCCGAGTATGTGTCTACGTCTTTTGATTAAACGTATGTGGCCGAGGGGAGGGATGACGTGATTGGTCGGATCGGTATAGTATAAAGTTTGCTGATGAGCGGAGCTGTTGAGTTTCACGACGATCGCTGATTATTAATGTGGGAGCTGAGATCATGCGATTTTTCTTCATTGTCACGATGACTGCGATGCAAGCTTGACGTCTTCGAGGAGTTTTTGTCGAGCTTTGCGGTTTTTTTTTGAATACTCTAAACTTTGGTGTGTTGAGTTTCAACTAAGTTGCTTGAAATTGTATGAATTTCGCTTTATAATTGATCAGAGCTGAAAATCTGAAATTAGTCACAGCGACGAAAATACAAATAATATTCCAACCCACATTGCGACACCAGTAGGTTATTCGCCACCACATCAGTCCTCCTTGCGCAACTCGCACATCATAATATCACACACAGAGTTAGAGAGAGACTATATCCCTCTCTCTCACTTCGCTCCCAACGCCATGACCATAGCAGCAGCATAAGCGATGCTACCCGATACGAATCTATGCATACATCCCAGGAGAGAGAGAGAGAGAGAGAGAGAGAGAGAGAGAGAGAGAGAGAGAGAGAGAGAGAGAGAGAGAGAGCTGGGGCACACGCAAGTGGAGGAAGCAGCGCGAGGGCATACATCATCCTTATTTTAACCAGAGCTCCACCGGCTTATCAAGAGCCGGCGATCTGCGCCTAATAACATTCGCGTTATGAATGGCGCGCAGACCGGTGCATTAATATATTTCGAGGAGGAGGAGGAGGAGGCCTCTCGTGTGATGCAACTATATACCTATGTGTAGGAGAGAGGTTCAGGTGCTGAGCTTGTTAACAAAATGTTGCGTTGAGGCGTCGTGATTGAGGGAATGAAGAGAGAGAGAGGCTTGATTTATGGGCTGCTACGAGTCGGACGAGAGTGATCTCTTGCGAGGTGTGCTCGTGGGAAAAAAAATTGGAGCGAAATTTCTTCGGACGAGACTGCGCGGCTGATAATTGCTGATTTGCATATGCTGCTGCTGGTTAAAGGAGTAACACTGAGGTGATAATGAGATTATGAAGCTTTCTGGTATTCGTAGATCGATGGAAAATCGGTTTATGATTCAATCGTTTTACGAATGACCCATCAGGTGTGTGTGTGCGATTAAACAACAAATAATCCACTTATCTTTCCATCGCCATATTTGACACAGCAGAAAAAAATCCATGTCACTCCGCAACCGAATCAATGCGTATATCCTCGTGCCTATTTTGCACCTGCATCCACTATTATACACTCAACTCAAAAAAAAGAAAGAAAAAAAGAAACGACACAGCTCCACCTCGCCTTATCAGCCTCACGATTCACCACATATATAGCCCGATCGATCGGCACACGTCTCATAAATCCACTCGGAAAACCGTCAACATCTCGATCGCTCTTTTCTATATATCCATGCGCGCGCGCGCGCGTAAAATCCCGCGCGCGTCGCCCTCGGCGTAGGAAGGACACCCGAGAGTTCTCTTGTAAACTCTCTCGTGCCGTATATACACGCGATTGAAGATAATGTTTTCGCGATCGCGCTCGGCCATGTTAACACCGAGTCCCTAATAGTTTCCGCGCGGCCATTATTATGCGCGCGGCTTTTTTTTGCACTGAGAGAGAGAGAGCTTGTCCTTTTATTCCGGAATATGTGTATCGCGTACACGGCTCTCTGCGCGACTTTTTCTTTTTTTTCTGTGTGCTTGAAAGGCACCGTGTATGTGTGAGAGAGCGCCGAGAATTTTAGAGTTTATAGATTTGCGGGGGGAATCGCTCGATATACAGTCTTGTGCACGCGTGTATATACATCCGATCTTGCGATCTACAATTACTGAATATCATTAAGACGATGCGTGCGCATACATTGTGGAATATTTTTGAGGGGGTAGATGCTGCCGCGGCGATATGATCGTGCGTTCGATCGACTGCGGGAATTTTTGATCTATCGGCTTTGGTGATTTCCTCGTACATTATTTCGAAGTTGTATACTATTGTATTTATGAATCAGCGGGCAATTGTTTGGTTTTTAAATCGAAAAATTGTATTTTAAATAAATTTCAAGCAGTTTTAATATTATCTTATATAAATCAAGCTAATCTTCAGACGACTTAATACACACGACCGCACTTCTCACATAGACGAAACAGAATCCTCATTACGCAACACCCGCCAGCCAACCCCCTCGACTCCTTGTTTTGTACCCTTTTCTATATAACACAGAGAGTAAGAGAGAATCTCTCTCAAGCAGACACAAAGGCGAGCGAGATGGAAAGAAGAAGCACTAGCCATCGGGTCTTGTAGTAAGCGACATTGAGCGATGCCTCGGCAGTAGCGATTGTGTTCGCGGATTTTCGGTTCGTCGTTAGCACAGCTCTGATGTGCAGAGGGATAAATTTAGCCGCCTCGCGGTAACGATATTTCTCTATATCTCGCAGGAGTGCGCGGGACCTGTACAAGGGAGAGTTGAGCCGATCGCTCTTCCTTTATTGTCTCTCGTCAGCTCGCCTTATTTTCGGCTAATGCAGCTTCCCACGAAAACGCGCTTCGGGCCTTGTTCGATGTTGAAGCGCGGATTGATGAGGCTCGTTTTTTAGACGCGAGTCTTCGACTACGTACTCCTTCGCGAGAGTCTATACGAGTTGGGTGTGGCTAGAATTAAAGCCGGTGGGATGGGGGATTTGCGAGTGTGCCATTGCTTTTTACACTCGATTTCGCAAGAATTTTTTTTCAAAAGACGAGCGATAGTATTTTTAAAAGAAAATATTCAATGCAAAAAATAAAATTCCATTACACAGAGCTCGCAATAATATAGGTCGACGCTATAAGCCTATATCCCGTGTACCGCTCACGAAAACCTCACAAATCCGCGTAAATACAAGGAAGAGACTCTCTCTCTCCCCCTTTCTCTCTCTCTCTCTCCTACATTCAAATGCGATAAGGATATAAATCCAGGGCTCGAGACACAATAACGATGGCGGAATATAAACTTAGAAAGCGCGCGTAGATTTTCATAATGGACGCATAAATTACGACAGGCGGAGTCCAGTGGCCTCGCGCGCACGCGTCCACGGAGAGATCTCTCGACCCGCGCTACTGCGCGCTGATGCCGTGTGTATTGCGCGCGCCGAGAGGCCCGGGGAAATTCTCAGACGGCGACGCGCGGAATTAATATAGACTGCACACGCAGAGCAAGTGAGCGCAGCAGCGAGCGACCACTGCTTATATTGCTTATATATAGGCTTCATGACTCTTTGCATGTATAACGATTATTATTCATTGTTGTTATCGATTCGCATTTCGTTTAGGTGAGCTTGAGTCCATTTTTGAGTCTCGAATGTTCATTTGGTTCTCACCCCAAATTAAATGATCTTCAATTTCCGGTCTAATTAAACGATTCCCCGATTTATCGACACAAAAACCGCAAAAGATTCCTGAAACTCGCCCCGGCGACGCCAATTACTCCCCGATAATTTGCTTTTAATCGGGCGACAAACGCTCGAGAGATAAGAAATAATCGATTCCAGTGGCGCGTCATTTTAGGCAGCCAGTCGGCGTTTAATTCGAATCGACGAGCGCGCGCGCGAATCCCAGAGTGCAATCGCTAGTAACAATTAATCGAGTAGGAAAGATGTATAAATAGCCTGCTGGTATACAGCCCTTCGAAGGGAGTCACGCTACGTTCGAAAATCTATCAATTGGAGATTATTTTTACGATTATCGTATACTTTTAGATTGAAATTTTATGCAAATTTTGAGGAAAGAGCATATACATCAGACAATCGTTGCATCTGTGCGTGTGGTCCGTTGATAATCGCGAAGCTGATCGATAAAGATAAATATAACCGAGGGCGGAGACACGGGTGTAACCGAGATCTTTCCCATTAGCTATTAAGCGCAGGGATATGCATATGAGGAGACATCGATTCACATAACTAGTGCGGGAGAGTAGACGAGATTGCAGGCGTTAAAGCCCGGACACATTAAAAGACATTGTGCTCGTTTTTGCTGCTGCGCACAGGCCGATTCAAAAGTTAGTATATGAAACACATACTGAAAAAGACTCTATGGTATGGAGAGTTGGTTGAATATATCCAAAAGCTCGCATAGAAAACAACCATTACGATTTTATAGTGTGAAGTAATAGCGCGCAATCTCATCTCAAGATATCGTTATAGGGTGTCTTACTTTTTCTTTCTTTTGATATCTCTCGCTGCAGCAGTACGAGCTCGCACGAATAGTCTACATTATGCTCTCTGCATTATATTTATCTAGTCGGGGATCTAGTTTTGTTGGGCCTATCGAAAATTATTGTAGTGTAAAACGAGAGCCAAGCCGCAAGAGCCAGTTTAGATTGCGTAATGTAGCCTTCTTCATTGCGAAACCAGTTCACTCTCGTTAAGTAATTAAAGTGTAAATGTAACGCGAATATAATATATAAGTATTGCAAAAATCGCTAAATGTTATTATGATAATTTATGCTAATTGTTAACAGCTTAATAACTTTGTGCTCTTGTCAGTCCCCCGAGATATAACAGTTATATATACGCTGTGTGTGTCCGGAAAAAGCGCCAAACTTCACCGTTGAATACGTTATGCATCGTATATAAGAAAACCCATGACTCGCATATCAAGGAGAAATGCGAGTAAAATCGATTTTCATGCAAAACAATCGCTGCTACCTGAAACGAGTTTTAAAGTCCGCACACACATACACACACGACGAGGAATCATAGCATCAGCAAAGGGGAAGATCGCTTTGTCTCTTTCAGATCCCGGAACGCGATTCTCGTAACGTCTTTAGCACGACGACGCATCTGCCCGATGTACCTGATGCATATACAGGCACCGAAATTTCGGATGCTTTTTGAAGAGAAGGGTTTGATAAAAGGGCGCAGGTTCCTCTGCATGGTTATATACACCTATATAACGATATTCACGGAAGTAGTCGTCGGAACGGAAGCGAGCCAGTCACGCGTGAGATGCGGCGGTCCATTGTTACCGCCTGTATAATATGCAGATCAGAGAAGCTATAGAGAGAAGACGAGAGGATAGGTATATAGTCATCATCAGGTGATCGGTTGCGCAACGGGTGAATGCGATTGAAGGTGTATTGTATGTGTATAGGAGCGCGATCTCCGGTTTCTTATATTATTCTTATCGACATAAGTTGGATCAATTTATTTCTCGCCGTATGTAAAACTATATATCCACAGCTCGAAATTATCTAGCCGTAAATCACACAGGGAATGATCGTCAGGAGCTCGCTCACGCACACCGACGATTTATCCAGCGGCATCTTTTCTCTAGTCCCAAGATCGGTATATAACCTCTACACTGCCGAGCGGTGTTAACAACTTCATAGAAGCTTATCGGTAGCCGAGCGATCGCCATTCCGTTCGGTTCCGTTGCTGCTGCTGCTGCTGAGAGAACGACATCAAAGGCCCGATTGCCGGCCGATTTTCGTCCTCCCGCGGGGTAATCGAGAAACTCGGTCTCTCTCTCTTTACTGTGTCTCTCTTCACGCGCGTGCCGAGGTTAGAGTCAAGAGGTGCCGACCACGCGATTATCTTGATTTTCGAGAGTGTTCGGATGTCGAGGAAGAAGAGGCTGTACATACGAAGTCGGAGATTGAGATACAGCTGCGTTGGAGTACACTGAAGAAGCGTGATTTTGAATTTTATACGTACGCGGCGTAAAATAAGAATATAGAAGGTATCTGTAAAAAAATAGTATAATTCAATAAGCTTCAATTCTAATTAACGGCTAAATGCCATTGTGAAGCTCACCCCATAACTCAGTCGATTTCGTGCGTGCCAAAGACCCCGATATAGGGCGAGCCCGCGCGCGGCTGCGTACCGAGAGCGCACTTTAAATATCCAAACGAAAGAAAAAAGAAAGTGCCAGGAAGATTCTATCCCAGATCTCTCTCACTCGCTCTCTCTCTGCTTTACTCGTTAGCGATCGTTCTGAGCAATAAATTTGATCGTCCCGAGTTTCGGAGAGAGGTGCGCTGCATTCCTATTAATTAGCGTAGTTTAACGCGACTTTGGATCCTTCTTTCCACCGCTCGTCGTTCGTCTCTATACTATATAGTACTCTTTCTCTCGGGCGTGTCTCCGTCGTGTGGACACTTTCTCACATGCGCACGCTTTGGATGTAGCCTCAGCTGCGGAAGTCGGTTGGTTGATCGTTTGTTCGAAATTGTGTTGGCTGCTATTTTTGGTGTATAATTGTGAGTCTGATGATGAGAATGTAATTTCTGTCGGTGTATACTATAGTTACGTAAGATTAATAAATTAATAAAGAAAGTGCAGGTAAGCATGATTTACAGCTGCTTAAACGGTATATACTCAAGAATTTTATACCTTCAAAAGTTGAAATGATGCTGTAAAGCCTGTAAATAGTGAATATGAAATTTTACGGCTGTAAAACGCATGCTACACATATGCGAAAGAAACGGTTTAACACGGAAATGCGTAAGAATATACGTCGATAGACGGAGGCCCGTATTACAGCTGTAGAAGCATGCCAAATGAGCTGTTCTATCATTAGGCCTGTGCGTATTCGAGAGATTCAGAATATATCAGGCAGAAACTGTTATCGAGAATTTTTTAAGTGCGATCGTAAAAGTAAAGTAATAATGATTCACGTTTATACAAGTTATCCTTTCCATCAGCACATCAGAAAAAGAAACAAGTTTCCAGTAACCATTGAATTATTGTAGTAGCGCACTATACGAGTAATGGAAATCGCTAAAAGCGCGTGTACCTTTGTACTCGCACGCAAAAAATCATCATCTGACACGGATTCAGCTGCGACCTTTTTCAGGGAAACATGACACATTAAAAAATCCACGCTATCTCGCTGACTCACCGAGGTCCAGCGCTATATACCCTATATCAAATTCGACTCACCTCCAAGCTCAATTCCCTATATACCTATATAATATACAGCAACGATTCATCTCCTGATGCGTCCCTCGATCCTGAGCCACTCCAACCGAAAACTTCCTCGACGACGGCCGGCTTGCGCCGCATCACATAATAAGTCCACTGCAGAGAATAGAAGAAGACGGAAGGAAGGAAAGCAGGAGCGATGATCTCCCCCCGTCGAAAATAAGCATCGGGGGGACTTTAAACCTTGAACCGTTGTATGCATTACCTATACTATACTGTTCGCGCACCTTTAGGGGCCGAGGTGTATACGATTGAACGTATCTCAGCTGTTTACCCCCTCCTCGCGTGTGTATGAAATCTTCCTCCTCCTCTTCTTCTTCTTATGTCTCGTTCTGATGGCTCTTCTCCTTTTTTTATGTATAAGCGTGCCTCCTTGCACACGTCGCAAGGGGGAGAAGCGCAGCATCACGGCGATATTCCTCGAGATAATGGGATTCCGAGGATGAATTAGGGCTTTGATCGGACGGATTTATTTACCGGTGGCCTAATGGCGCGCGCGCGCGTATAGAGAGAGAGAGAGAGAGAGAGATGGACAAGGTATTAGGGATTTTATAGAATATGATGCTTGATGGCGAACAATGGAGAGAGTGTGGGGTGAGGAGGTCGATTTACGTGCGGTTGTGCTTTATTAATTTTTCGGGTTTTTTAAAGAAAAGTCTGCTTTTTTTGGAAATAATATTTCGTATAGTATGAAATTTGTTCATAATTTTATGATTCACTTCCCTGTAGAGATATGAAAAAAATATTGTACAGAGTGTATTTTTAAAAGGATAATACTTGAATAACTTGACAGAATGTCTCGACACATTCACAAAGGTCATCCAACTCTGAATCGGTCGATCGCGCACGAAGAATCGAATCGTTCTCCAAGAAAATTCTCCAAAAAAAAGTCAGAATAAACGATTTCCTCTCGATCCGTCCGCACGCGTTTGCTCGCCTTTTTACACTCTCCCCCATATCCAAAACGGAAATCAGTCATAATTTCCGCGATAATGCCGCTCGCGCAGCACACATCTCCAGATACCCAAAAAAAAGAAGAAGAAGAGAAAAGCCCTCGCCGCATCAGCGTCAAGAAGCTCGCGCGCAGGTATAAATCCATTCTCAGCACACAAAACGTACGTTACGCAATCCCCCTCATACGCATATTATATACACACGGTGCAGCGAGGGGAGCGAAAAAAAAGGCGAAGAGCGAGAGAGAGAGAGAGAGAGAGAGAGAGAGAGAGAGAGAGAGAGAGAGAGAGAGAGAGAGAAACGACGTACGGCACGCGCCAAGCAGGAAGAAGCAGCGGCCAAAGGTGAAGGAGAAGGAGGCGTATATATAAGAGAGAGGGAGACAGGTTGCGGCTGTATAACTATAGTGACAAGGAGAGATGATCGAGGCATATAAGAGAGGCAGCTGCGACCGGGGAATTCTGATTTGTCTATATTCTGTGCTGCAGCGATCTTGACCTGATCTGTGCCACGATCGCGCGCGCGATTCCTTTGATTCTCGATGCGACAAACAGCAAAATGCTTATTTGATGAAGCAGACTTGCTATTGCAGTTATAGAATGAGCGGCCCAAGCAGCAGGCTCTCAATAAGATAGTTTTGGCATAGGTGGCACACAGCTAATATATATGCAGTATGCGCGCATATACTTATATATAGAGGGAAACAGGAAAACGTCTGTGCGCCACCTATCGTCGCTAACCAGAGACTACATAGAAAGAAAGTTCAACCGGCGGTAGGAAAAAGACTAGTTCAAAACTGTTTTGTTTTACGGTTGATTCCGTATGCTACACCACTAGCGTGGCAGATATTTTTTTTTCTCCTCTACATCCGCATCACCGGCAGACTCATAGGCTGTCATCCTCTACGAGCCGAATGATAGAGCAGCTCGAGCAGAAGCAGCAGCAGTCGGTGACCCTCTTATTCCTTTTCTTTTCTTCAGCCTGTCTCTCCCCCCGCGAAAAGGGACGCACGCAGGATAGGAGGCCCCGCGAAAAGTTGACTCTACGGCACGCGCGCTTCGACCGCTCGCTTTCTTTTCATCTTTTTTTTCCTCCTCTCCCTTTTCTTTCTTCGCCACGCGTGTTTTTAGGTACACATTGTTGCACGGGGGATCAAGTTTTTTAGGGAAATCTTTTTTTTTCTTCAGACTTTTGAATATGACTGGATTATTACAATGGAATTATAATTTAAAAATGAAAAATTATTTAACCGGCAGAAAAAATATTCATGCGCAACCTTTCGTGACTTCGAATACTCAATGAATCATTGGAATAATATGTTCCTAATAAACTAAAATTCTGGAAATAAATAATAAATTTTCATTGAGGTAATAAATATAAAGCTCTTACAAATTCATGAAAACAAGCCATTCAAAATAACACAACCCCTAGTTAGCACCCCCGCTATCAACTCTCTCAAATCACGTCCATACAAATCTCGGTACAAAAGTCAAACACATCGTCAATAAATCTCTCGGCAGTATTTCTCTCCCCCAACTCTCGGAACCGGCGAAAGATTAACGACCGATATAAAACAAGCCCGTCGGCGGCGCTTAAACCTCGCGCCTCGTGTCCTGCGGCCACCTCTCAACAATAAAGCCAACTGCGTCGATGTCCAGTGTCCACCCCCTCTTTACGCTACAATATTTGGACACGGCTGTTCAATCGCGCTTGACCAGTACTACATCGGAAAACACGTCGAGCTCTCGAGCAGCTCGAAATTTACGGGCGACGTCGTCTCGTGCTGCGCTAACAAAACGCCGGTATTGTCCTACCCGCACCCCCGCGCTCATACACACGACGCGTCTACCGATGCCTTTTGAGGAGCTGCAGCTGGTTACGACGATGCTTTCTTTTCTTCTTATAGTTTGCGCCAAGAAGGCACATATACTGAGGGAGGATTTGCTCGCTCTGTGTGTCTAGGTTTTTCAGCTGAGAGTCGCGAGGGGGAGTATTTTAGACGACGCGTGGCCGTCCTTTGGCGATGATCGATGCTGATGAATCAAGGCGTTTTTGTTCGGTTGAGTTTGCTGTACCTATACGCCTGCGCCTACGGCGTCTTGATAGATATTCGAAGAATGGAACGTTTTTATAGCGCGGAAGTTTGTGTGTACAGAACGATTGATTTTAAAAACGTATAATGTGTAATTTCTTAAATTTCGTTATATATATTCGCGCCGTGTACATTACCAGTGCAATGATTCAGTGAAATCGGCGCATAAGACGAAAGAAACATCCCATAACAAGCCCATAATCATCATCGCATAATATCAATACGCTCATATACTATAAAAGCGAACTCTCGTTCGAGTCAATAAAGAATCAATAACAACGAGCGTCGCGGCAAAACAACGGCAATACCAATAATGTCAACGATAATCGCGAGTAGGCGATCTTTACGATTTCCTCTGCCAACACCGCCGCGCTGATCGGAGCTCACTCGGTTCGCGATGATCGACGACGCGTAATTGCGGACATTTCTTGTCGATACGTCGTCGTCGTCCTGTATCGGCCGCGATCTACCGCAATCTTCGTCTGGAATTCCAGAATGAAAACATATACGAGAGCTGCAGAGGATATAATAAAAAAAAAGTGAGATCGTTTCGTGTCTGTATTGTAAATTTGTGCTCTCGGCTTATACGTGTGTGTGAAAAAAATTGAAAATTTAAATTCGCATTACATAAAACAAGCCAAAATTAAATATAATAAGTTTGCACACTTGGACAAGTATATACTATAGCCGAGATCGACATACCTCCGCGCAGTCGCACGTAAAGAGGCAGCTTTCTTAGAAAATAAGGGCAACCCGAGAGGCGAAATGAAGCCAGAGAATCGGTATATGTACGAGTCCCCCGTCAAACGTCGCGTCTTTTTTTTCAGGATCGGTGTCGCACGGCGGCGCTTGACGGCCTGTTAATTAAAATAGCGCGCAGTTAGTCCGGCATTAGCGCGACTTTATTGCGCGCCGGAATCCATTGGCGGCGGTGCTCTTTCGCTATCGCCTCCTCCGCCGTTATATACGTGCGCGCAGCGTAATTATACCCTTCGAGTCTCCAATAAGGTCGTCCACATTGCCGCCGCAGTTACCCGCGTGCGAAAAAAGCGGTATAAGGAGAAAGCTCTCCGCGTGTATTCTGGAATGTCCGCTCTGCGTATGGATGGATGTGGGCAGGTTTTTATTTTTTGTGTAATTATCGGCAGGACCTTTTTTGCGAGAGGGTGATGCCGGTCTGCGCTCGATTGAATTATTAATTTGTAGAGCGATGTTTTTTTTTTTTTGCTGTTGCTCGTAAGGGGCATTCATTTATTCTCGGGGGAGGGCCTTTGTTTTGATAATAGTGATGAGAGTTTTGGAATTTATTGCAAAGTGTTTATTTTGATTCATATATGGAATTTTTCTGGTGCGGCGAACTCGTTTGTAAATAAACTTTCCACTAGTTTGTCGTGTTTATATAGAATAATCGATTAAAACTTCTTCTTCAATTAAGCTGAACGCACGAATTTAAGTGTCAATCAGTCTTAGGAGAAAGAGAGAGAGGGGGGGGGGAGTATAATTACACCGGATTCTTATTTAATTACATATAAACAGCGACAGTCGGTAGACATTGGCGCAGTAAAAGCAAGTATTCAAAGTTAACATGCTTCTGAGTGGCTGTCATTTATGATTTTACAACTCGTTTGAAGTATACTTATTTGCTTCTTTGAAAAATGTTATTAGTTTTATTACTTTCTACGTGTCGCAAAGTTTGAAATTATCTAAATTAGAATCGTATTTATATAAGAATAAATATATAGGAAAAGTTTGCGTTGGGAATTGGCGAAGACAGTATCGTTTCTCTCGGTGTATTTTAGCATTTGAAACTTTCAAGGATAATGATATACTGTTAAAAAGATACGTTTTCTGTTTTACCGATGGAAAAACCAAGCCATTACAAATTGGCTCAACGCGTGCAGCGCGCGGATAATTATCGACTTCTCAACCTCGCGCGAGTGAAATAGTTACGCCTGATGTTTGCGGTTGCAAGTCATCCGAGACTGTTGAATAAAGCATAGAACACACATTCTGTAGGAAAAATCGTAGAGATAGCCTATTAAATTAAAAAGTCGTTAGCACGCTTTCCTTTCTTGGGCTCAAACTATTCTACGACTATACTCTCGTACGATTAAATCTATGTCATTCTTTTCTATTAAATTGCAAAGTATTAGAGCAGGTTTTCTAAATAAGATTCACTCGTAAAAATCTTATATATAAACTACATCATGTATAACTGTTTCTGGTTCAGTTGCTGGAGACAGCAAAAAGCCTGTTTTTGAGTCATGTCCGTTTGACAAAATATATATGGAAATCAGGTGCGCAACGTTGCATAATCCAGCAGGACCAGGACAGGAAAAAACCGTTGAGAAAATACAAGACTTGATTACAGCCAGCACTTCTTTGAAAGACCGTTTTCGCCACTATTCACTTTTGGAGCTGTAAAAGAGAAATAAGAGACACGAAGCGAGAGCTGTAAAAAAGGCGGACCATCAGGCTGTTGCGTGCGCGTATACGCCTGTATATGATCGTCACGGCAGATGTTTCGATTTTTAATCAATTTAAGAAAGCCCAACCCTCGCATAATTCTTTACGCGAGGCTAACCGCTTGGTGTTTTTTTTTTTTAATTCGTGCTTTTATCTCTTTAATCTTTATGCTCTGGTCTGGCATTGACCTTTGCATGTTTTGCATGTAGTAAATTAATTTATGTCATCCATTGAAAGCATGAGCAAATTTTTCTTTAAAAAGCTTGCGTAAGAAAATGTATATTTTATTTCACCGATATAACCCGTAAACATAAACGCTCATACTCTTCAGTCTTCCCTTTTCGCAGACGCACATATCAACTCTGCTGCACAGCTATTCTCCTTTGGGAACCACCACCGCAACAGCGCAGGTGCAGCATCGAATTCAATAATTATGTATTTTTGATTGGCAGATGCCCCCGTATGTATGCTTTACTCCGAGCTCGGAGCAATACTTAGCAGCAGCAGCAGAAGTTCCACCCTAACTTGAAAAGTGCAACGCACTTCTGGAGCGGCATCGGCCGACTGGCCTTTATATCCGTGTGTGCCGTCGTCAGACCTTTGCCTTCGCTTTCAGCCGTAAAATAAGAGAATACACAGATCTTTATCTATCGCTTAAATTTAGCGCGAGGAAACGCTGACGATTCACTTTCGACAAATGTATTCTTTTGATCTTCATAATAGCGTGTCTTATAAATCTTCGTATACCCATTATGTTATAGCTTGTAATTTTGCATCGTGATTGTTTGATGTTGACGCTTCTGTGCCAAATGGTGATATTGTAGATTAAATTATTCAATCTGAATTAGTCTTATCTGATAATAACATACCTACTGTAAATAAATATGCTTTTAAACCTTTATGTATGACTTTCCATGGAAATATCAATAAGTTACCAGAAATAAAAAATGAAATAAAATGTTAGTTATTGCATACCTAATTATCAAACGCACATATGCTCGTTGCATTTTTAATTCTTGTTTAACCATAAACTTATTCTTTAAACTTGTTTAGTGATACGGTCTTAACGAGATCTTTTTGACGTATTCACGGATGGTCCCAGCAGTACAGGATCGTTTTCGCAGTTGGTAGACGCGCAGGTGCATCGTGTGTCATAACCTTATGTGCCACGGTAAAACTGGCAGGAGGTGGTTCTACTGGACTGAAAATGAGAAAGACGTACTCATACAACGACATACGATGTTATTTTTGTTTGTAGTTTGTATTTTATTCACAATTTGCATAGTTCTTTGAAACAGGAAAAACTAGAGCTAAAAGATATTAATCAAAGATAAAACTGTTTAAAATTTCAATAATATTATTATATAGATAGCCTATCTATAAAATTGCTTTTCCGGTAACTCAGTCGATTAAAAACAACCGAACAAACGTGCATCAGGTATAAAAAAATGAGATCAAAGGCCTTGACTTCATTTTTTATCGAAAAGTTCCTTCCACTTCTTTTTCACGAAAAGCTATACGTTCACACCGGATTTATCGCACCTGTGAATTGAGGACAATCATCGTCATCGAATGCATCATGAGTCTAGAAAATTTTCAGTCGATTAGTAACTCGATGAACCGTAATTATGTCTTTGCCCGAAAATCTTTAAAAGACGGCAGTCAAGTTTGTTTCACGCATACAACATTCGTTGCATGTCACGATCAGTTGTTCCGCATGCTGGCTAAACTTTCTGCGTAAAATAAGAAGATGAGACGACGAACTGTGATTATTCTGTGTTGTGTGCTATCGAGTGTAAAGTGCTTCAAGGAATGGAATACCGAAATTCATGAGAATAGCGACAATGTTTACCAAGAATACAAAGATGAAGATTTATTGTTCGATGAAAATTACGACGACAGCATGTTCTTCAGAAAAATTGATCTAATGGATGAAGCTCGAGAAGTAGATGCAAATAACTCGGATATAGTACTAAATTGTTTTGGAATCGGCGGCAAACTATCAACTATGCTAGATTCTTATTTGAAAAAAGATGCAAATGGGACAAAAGCTCTAAAAGTTTTGTTTTATTCCACTTCAAGAAAACAACCAGAAAGAGTAACAATGCACCACGGTGATTCATTTCTGTTAGACGAAACCGATTTTGATATTAGGCGACGAACAATTTTTATTGTGCATGGATTTTTCTCAGACGGTAACGAACAGTGGATCTTTGATATGGAGAAGGCTCTACTGAAATGGGTAGGTGTACATAAGTATGTAACTTTTTAAAATATGTTATATAAAAAAAGTTTGTTAATCACTTGAATTTTAAAGGACGACGTTAACGTGTTTGTTGTGGATTGGAGCGATGGAGCCAACACATGGAATTACTTTAAGGCAGCAATAAATACAAGAACAGTCGGAAATCAATTAGCAACGTAAGATATTGCGCAAGATATTCTATTTGTCAATTATTCTAACTTTACCTACATTTGCAAAAATAAACAAATCTTCAGATTTATTGGCCAGCTGATTAATCAGATAGAACAATGGAATGGTCCAGATCCAAGTGAATGGGGTCCACTCCACTTAATTGGTCATAGTCTGGGAGCCCACATTTGTGGAAATGCAGCTTATGAACTGAAGCGTAGGGATAGCAAGTGGCCTGTCCAGCGAATCACAGGTCTCGATCCAGCTCAGCCCTGCTTCCGACATTCAGACTTAAGGTTACGATTGGATCTGTCAGATGCGGAGTTTGTGGACATTATTCATACCAATGGCAGAATCTTAAGGAAATTGGGCCTTGGATTGCCATATCCACTAGGTACGTAATATTATTTAATCAAGTGAATAAATGGTCTAGTTGTGTCGACGCGTGGAAGTATGATGAAACTTCGATTGCTGCCGTGCTACGTCACGAGTTTTTAACGACTGTTTTAATAACGTCGATTATCTTTTGTATTTTCCCAGTTTTGTGAAAGTTACACACCCTAATGTGTAACTTGCTATGACGAAATATCAATCACCAACTTTTATTCCGATCTGTCTAATGTATAGATTTTTATGAGTATACTTTGAAATCGTATTATATATACGAATGTAGACAATTATAGTATCATTAAATAAATATTGCTTTTTTCCTTAACGGTATAGATAGTTTGAAGCGCAATGTAACTGATATCACGAGCTAACGGCGTGACCTTATTGTTTATAGATCAATGTGTCAGTATATTAAGGAAAAAATTATTCTACAACTTACTACTAGTTCATTGTCATTCATTTTTTTAACACATTTATATTGATCCAGGTGATATTTTATCGATAACTATGACTGCTAAGCCGAAACTAAATGGACGTTTTGAACAACACAATTTTTTAATCACCTTCTTTAAATTCATCTTTAAATCATAATCTACAGTGAATTAGCAAGATGCTTTGTTTATACTAATTTCCTAGTAATACTCTCGAGCAAATTATTTCAATCCAGGTCACGTCGATTTCTATCCAAATGGTGGCAATGTTCAACCCGGATGTATTTTGGCGAAATCTTCTATATGGAAATATTTACCGTTACCTGTTGAAAGTATGTAATAATTAATAAACAGCTAAAAAAATAATTTGATTAATAATTTTATTTGTGCTTTGCTAGAAATCAAAAAAACAATATGCAGTCATGGCAGATCACATTTATATCTCACAGAATCTGTAATCACAGCAGTAGAAAAAAATTGTACTTTCTGGGCACATGAATGGGACATGTCATACATGGACGTTGACAAAATATTATCAACGAAATGTGAGGACAAACGAGCTGACCGTCGGTGTACTGAAATGGGTATCAATGCGGAAAAATATAGCGATAATGGCACCTTTTTTGCTATGACGGGAAGTTCTGCTCCTTACTGCAGTAAGCTGATACATTTTTGAAGTTGTCATATTATTAACCAAGTGATTCATGAGAATTTGTTTTTAGATGTCGATAGCAATGCAATGGAGGAATTAAAAAAATTCATGGAGAAACTTAAGAAGAAATTTTCATTTGAAGTGAAATAAATTTTAAAAGATCTAAATTATTAGTATTTGTATCAACTATTTAGGTTTTAATTTTTATACTTTTTCTTACGCATTTTATAGTAATAAAATTTATTATAATGAATAAATCCAACAACTAATTTTATAAACGGTTGTATTTTTATTAAGCTGTAACATTTAATACCGACAAAAGTAATGCTATATATTACTTATCCGATTTATGCATATTTACCACTTACATAATACAGACGTATACATTTTGTAATATAGTGAACTGGACGCGTTGACATATTATAGTAGACAAACAAAGATTGAGCAATGGCAAATAATAAAAAAGAGTTACATTTTCAATACTAATAAGTGAAAACCGAGATTTATAAATAGCATTATAATAACAGTTATGCTGAAATTACTGCAGTCTACTTCTAATAATCAATTAATATTTGAAAAACAACTTTGTTATTGTAAAACAACGCGTTTAAAATTTTTGAACTGTTTTAGAAGTTTTATAAATGGCAATATAATAAAAACATCACAGTAATGGAATTCTTTGATTTGTAACAAATAGCGATACTTTTACAGTTATGTCTCGTTATCCTTAGTTCACGTAGCAGACTGATCTTGAAATATCTAGAATCATCACATATGCGATAGTTCTTATTGTATACGTTAACCTGTTAGTCTTTAACTGTCAGCCGCGTAAGAAACACCGTGTTCGTAATATTCATAACAAAAATATACTAGAATCAATAATTGTGATCGTTGAAATTTTAATACAAACGCTACAAATTTCGATTTATTCCGTATCGTCGGAAAATTTACATTATTCACAATGAAGCATATTTATTGACAATGTAATCAAATATAGGGACACGAGTATTTTACCGTGCTATCAGTGCCATATAATTAATTCATATTATTTCTAGTAAACGCGTCTGGATATCGCTGTTGAACCCAAACATTAGATAATTGTGTGTACATATTTTAAACTATATAAGCGGCCGTCTACGCCTCTCTCAGCATAATTTGGCACCGCATCAATAAAGTGTCTGCTTCCTCTACAGTAGTGGCAAATACGTTAAAATGAAATCATATCTCTTGATACTTTTTACAACATTTTATTGTATTTTTTTATCTTCGGAACTAATTGAAGCAGGCCGACATGAAGAATTTATGGACTTAAAAAATGACGATACTTGTAAAGAAGATCTGTTCTCACTCAACGAATCAAATTCGACGAATAAAACTCGGCGTAGAAAACCTCGGACAAGTAAAACGGCATTGGACTGTCTCGGCTTGGGAGATCAATTTTCTGAAACTTTAAGTTGGTTTTTAAAAACGGATGCGAACGGAACAAATGCGCTAAAAGTGAAGTTCCATGCAATCACAAGAAATAACCCAGAGAGAGTCACTCTTCAACACGGTGAGAATTTCAATTTGAGCAACGTGGACTTTGATATCACGCGGAGAACTGTGCTCATTGTTCATGGCTTCTTATCGAATGGAGATGAAAAATGGATCTTTGATATGACAAAAGCTTTATTAAAATGGGTACGTTCATATTCTAATTATATTTAACTTATATTTAATTTATTAGATTTCATTCTATAATCATTTTCTAGGATGACGTGAATATTTTTGTCGTCGATTGGAGCGATGGATCCAACACGTGGAACTATCTAAAAGCAGCCGTCAATACTAGAACAGTTGGAGATCAAATTGCAACGTAAGTATATACTCGTTGAAATCATTATTTCAATATATGCCTTTTCTATGTTGAAAAAGCGTTACACACAAGACAAGTTTACAGATTTCTTTTATGGTTTTACTCGTTTTGTACATAAATAATTTCTACAGGTTCTTTGGCCAGCTTGTCAGTGCCTCAAGCGAATCAAATGAAATCGACAGCAGCAAGTACGGGCCGATCCACTTCATCGGTCACAGTCTAGGCTCTCACATATGTGGCTATGCTTCCAAGGAACTCAAGAGGCGCCAGAGCAAATGGCTTGTGCAGAGAATCACTGGATTAGATCCTGCTCAGCCGTGCTTCAAGAACTCGGACAATTCGTTAAAACTCAGCAACGATGACGCACCCTTCATCGACGTTATTCACACCAATGGCAGAGTTTTGTCGAAGCTTGGACTTGGGCTACCGTATCCAGTTGGTAAGTAAATTCTGTAAAACACTCATTGATTTTCTTTTAAAATTGATGAAAAAATATTACTAAAGTAACACATTTACCACAGGACACGTCGATTTTTATCCTAATGGTGGAAAAATACAGCCAGGCTGTATCTTGTCTAAAACATCATTATGGAACCTCTTACCTTTACCAATCAAAAGTTTGTAATTTATTTTTCGCAATAATATAATCTGCTTGCTATAATTAATTACAAATAACAATGTATCAATTTCTTGTTCTTTCTGAAATAACTGAGACAATATGCAGTCATGGAAGATCGTACCTGTACTTTATTGACTCAATTATGGCTGAAGTGAGGAGCAGTTGTACATTTTGGTCTCTTGAATGGGACATGTCTTACGACGACGTTGATACAATGTTGCAGACCAAATGTCATAGCGAAAAATGTATTGAGATGGGAATAAACGCTGAAAAATACAGTGTCAATGGTACATACTTTACTATAACAGGAAGAGCAACGCCTTTTTGCAGTAAGTTTACTATTTAATAGTTAATAATCTTCATTTGATTAATAATAGATTATGAAAAATGGCTTTTTTCTAATTCATTTTAATGGTTTATTTATTTCAGTGGTTAACAAGAGTGACAAAAAAGAAGTTAAGGAAATCATCGAAAAAGTGAAAAAGAAGTTAAGCTGTTCGTCGTATACTGGATCACAGAACCGGACTGTAGTTATATATGACTGACACGTATTGACAACTTAAGCAATGAAAACTCTTATCAAGCAGTATTGAATTTATGACGAAAATAGATTTAGAAAACTTGCTGTACTTAATATAACTACTTACTGTACTTAATATAAATCAAAGAAACTTACGATTTTCGTATTAATCATACTTCAAATCATCATAATTAATTATTTTTAAACTAACTAATACATTGTAACATATAAATTTTATAAGCTTCTTAAAAAACAATTATTAGATGTAAATAATTATTGTGAAATTATAAGTATTAAATTTTGATAATTATTATAACTGCGATATAACTTAATTTTAATACACCATTGTAAAGAAATCTATAGAATTGAATGTAAGAAATAAAAGTATATTAAACAATAGATGATTATTTTTATTTAATATAGAATGCCCGTTATTTTCTTTAAGTCACGTTGAAGGTAATCGAATTTCATGTACCTTGAGCCATTAAAAAAAAATCGCCCGATACCTTAACCAATCTAGCTATCTAATAAAATCGATTCACATCAGCTGTTAGCACTATGCGAGCAACTCTCGGCCAGCCCCTATGCACAGGCTACAGATCTCAGAGCTTTTTACGAGCTGTAAATCCGTCAGCAATTAAAGTAAGTGTCACGGTCGCTTTGCGCCAGCAAGATTTGCGATTCCAGCCGGTCATCGCGCGTGGGTGTTTTGACGTTGAGCAAGAGGTTAACTGCAGGCTTATAGTCGTGCCGGCGTAGGTGAACGGAGATATCAGACGTCGTTCGAAGCCACGTGACTTTTTACGATTTATTCGTTCAAATGGAAATTGAAAGGTACTTTATGATCGTTAAACGGGACGTGTGGAGTGGTGTCGAGTTAGAATGCGTGGAAAACAAAAGAATTTTCAATTGTATAGGATATAGCATTTATAAAAATGAATTTTTAAATTGCTTTTTTGAATTAAAAATGTGACTGACTCAAATTGACGTCTGTAATATTTTATATCGTATTTGTTATTAAGTACTTAATAATAATTGAAATAATAAACAAATAAGTACGCACATATTGCATGCAGTATTATGCAGCATGCTATTGCGGCGTTGATTATATCTATATGGATGCAGAGACGCCTCAGCCTTAAAAACTATGTCTAACTATTTTAGGGCTAGGGATGTGGGCTAGTATGGAAAGGTGATGTACAAACCACAGTCAGTATAGATGCAGTGTGTGGCAGCAAGACCATGAACTTTTGGATTTGAACGCCACGTGCTTACTCGGTATAGTATATTTCTTTAAATGAAAATGATCACAAATATTCTGAAATAAGAATCTCATATAGTCTGTGATATTGATTCCACATGCTCGCACACCAACTCGATCTCAGGTATAGGTTCATAGTGCTCCTACATAGGTATTAGTCGAATAATTGAATCGTCGATTAAGTTGGGCCTTAAGTTTTAGTATGCGCGCGCACTCATTTCAGCCAAACAATCAGTCCGCCAGAGGGGGTAAATAGAATGCTTGAAAATCTAGTCTAAGTCAGTAACATTTGAACGATCACACAGAAAAGCAAGCTTCTATTTTCTTATCCATATTTATAAGTTTTTAACTAAAGTATACACATTAAGCTTTGCTCGAACACAGTTTTACAATTCATGCATCTATATCACTACAAGTGAGACTGTGCAATTATTTTTGCTACAACGATTTCTGCTATCTATCAAAAAATGTCTACTTATAGTGATCTCGATGGTTATGCCGGAAGTAAGTAATACATTTTTAATTCAGAATAGCATATACATAAAGGCGTATTCTCTGCCCACGGAGAAAAACGTTCTACAGTTTTGATAGAAATGTGCGGACATTATTGCAGTTTCTGCAGGTTGAACGCTGCGATCGGTGCATATAGCATCACGAAATTTTAGTTTCAAAATAAAATTGCTCAGTTCAGACAAAAAGTTTCATTAAAAATGATTGCTTGTACTTACACCAGCAATGGGAACGTTCTGCAGGAGAACCTGCAGAAATTGCAGGAATTTACTACAAAATTAGATTTTGTCCTAACTGCCAAATCAGCAGCAACTTTTCCATCTAAAATGGTAGGACATTTACCTCTGTATACAGAGAAGACAACAATAATAGCGACAGCTGTTATCATCCCTTCGTTTGGCATGTCTAGCATTATTTTTATAGACTATCAAATTATGAGGAGGAATAATCGATCCCGTGCTTTATAATTATGTTCATAGGCTTGAATTCTCTCGCAGTGGCTGTGCAGACTAACCTCGCTAAAATCAACGATTTAAACAATGACATTTGTGCGATCTTGCAACATACAGACGGGCTTATCGTTGATTATTTCAAAGGCAACTTTCCTTCGGAGATAAAGAAAACCGAACGTCTGATGTACATCCATAGTTTGTTTCAAAAGGCAAAACGCTACACAGATGCCAAAGTAATGCTTTCAGATGAGATGTACCGTCTAGTTGATAAGAATATAAATCATTTTGACTTGAAAATGACGAGCTACATCGATGAACTTCGAACGCGGGTGGACATCGTTCGCCGTGCACCCGATCATCACAGCGAAGAAAGAAGACATTTGCGAGATATGAAGGAAGCAAAGGAAAGGGGACGACAGAACGCTAAAGAATGGAAAACTAAAAAGGAGAAAGATGAGAGAGAAGATAAAGCTAAAGGACACTATAAAGATGTACGTAATATTTTTTGCTGTATTATATACTGTAAATTAATTATATTTGTTTTATAGCAGAGCAGAAACGGCGAAGCGTCTGGAGCTGAGGATGCTGAGATAATCGTCACAAACAATCTGCCTTGTATAATGGAGGACTATAGTTTTATAATTAATTCTTTACTGAATAATTTTAACGTAACCGAGGAAAAGCAATCGAGTGCTAGCGAAAGCCTCGACGTAAATAAGTCATCTAAAACCAAAAAGAAATCTAGCAGCAGTGTTTATAAAGACAAAAAGTCAACAAAGACTATTGAACAGAGCGATCGGAAGTCAAGTACTAGTCATAACCATAGCAAAGATCAAAGCACTAGACATGATCACAAAACCAAAGAGCAAAGCAGTAGTAAAGACGTCAACAATAAAAAGATAAGCAACAGTCATTACCACAGCTACAGTCAACCAAGCAGTATTAGTCACAGTGACAGTAAAATTAGTGGTTGTAAGTCAAGTAGCGGCGCTAGAGATAAGAAACTACCCAGTTGCCACGACAGCAGCAGTGAGTCATCAGACAATCGTCGTGATGATAAGGTCAAAAACTTAACCAGCTGTTTAAGCGAAAAAAAGAGTACCAAGAGCAATCCAAATGAGCGAAGAAAGAGTAAAAGTAGCAACTCAAGTCACAAAAAGCAAAGTAGCAACTGTGTAAAATCTAGTAGCGGTCAAAACCTTCCGTCAAATAGTAAGAGCCAAAAGGAGACTAAAGTTATTCAGAAGCGAAAAAAGGCTAGTGATGACATTCGTTGCGAACAAGACGTTAAAAAGCAAAAAGTCGAAATTCCAAGCACTGAAGACATTCTGCCTGAGCCTGATGATACAATTTACTGCCACTGTCGAGATATATCATATGGAGATATGGTTGCGTGCGACAATGATGAGGTGAGACCTTTTTCTTTCTTGTTGTGGGATTAGTAAAGTTGATATCTGAAAAAAACGGATTGCTAATTATTATTGTTTTTTTCATGATTGCAGTGCGACATAGTGTGGTTCCATTTCGGATGCGTCGGTTTGAGATCAAATCCAGCTGGAAAGTGGTTCTGTAAAGAGTGTGCTAAAGACAGATGAAAATAATGGGAAAAACATTAGATGACTGTGCCGATATTTTAATGAACAAATCTTAAAATCATGTTTAATATGTTTCATGATTTTTAATTGCAAAAATTTCATATTTTAAGTTTATTTTAAAAAGATGTCATAACTGACGAATCTTAATTTTTTCTAATTTATTTGTGAGATTGCAATGCATAAATTATTTGTAAATAATTTTCTTTTACACATTTCTCTTTATATTAAAAAATCAATATTTGCAAAAAAATTGATTTGTACAAAATAAACGAATTTTACATTATGGACAAAAAAAATTGGACTTTTGAAATAAACCTACTTTTAGAAAATATTTCAAGTTTACTAATAGTTACCCACTTAGAATCAAGAAGAATGAACTTTTCTATAGAAGCAATGAAATATTAATTTCTCGGAATGAGGTTCTTTCTAAGTTTACACCCACCGATCGGAGATTGATTGTGATAGACGTCTAGATTTGAAAACTAAATAACTTAAAAGAATCCATTATTTTATTTTGGTTAATTCGGTTAAATTTTAAAGGAAACGTACACAGTCATTTGTTTTGGAGTTTAGAGATAAAGCTTAATGGGAGGAAATATTTGGCTGCAGACTTAAAACTCTCGGCAAATTCTAGATATTTTGTGCATATAATAAATAGAATCACGCGCTATATAATAAGATTATGTTTACAAACAAACTGAAATATTAACGAAATTAAGCAAGCCAACAAGTAAATAACAAAAGCCCACACAATTACATTACGCTCGTCATAATTCAATGCATGAATCCTTACAGATTCTTGGAAATAGAGCATAAATTCTGTCTACGTCTGCGTCTATTTTTGCTGTAGATATAGTCGGTTAAGAAATTTCTGAGTTGTAAGTGTCAGTGCAAATCGTCTATTGACACCAAGAATAAACAAACTACTCTTATATTTCCATGTTGTTGTTATTTATACTAAGAGTTTAGCATCGATTTGGTTCGAGAACTTGACGGTTAATTCGCTGAACGAAGGATTATTATCTAGGAAAGAGTGACTGAATTTTACTCACTATGTCGTGAGCTCTGGGTTTGAACTGATCAGAGCGTATTCCCAATTTTATAAGTTTCTCTTAACCCGATACATGTCTTGACCTATTCTCGCCAGCAATCGCTTTCTGCTGCGTTGTTTTATCTGTAAGACAAGAAACGTTTCAATCTTTGACTGGCCAATAGCTACAAGTGATGTTTAAAGTTTAAGTGCGAAACGCTGGATGTAATTAGCTTTACAATAAATAAACAACGAGGCATCGGCATCGTCTGTGATCGCTTGAAAATTTAATTTACATACACTGCCAAGATGAACCAGGAGAAGCCAAATGTGGCATGCTTTAATTTAATTCCTGAATCCGAGCTGCGCTTTCATACGATTAGTGATGAAAAAGTCACCTTTGAGGTATAAATCTACGTTAATATGAGAGTTAATACTGAAATACAATAAATTTTGTATCTGATTTTTAAAATATTTTCTTTCCTTTTCAGCTGAAAGATGGACTAGCTGAAGTATTTGGTACGGAGTTGGTAATTAACAAGAAGTATGAGGTCACATATGGATTGATTGCCGTATTTACTTGGCACGGGTGTACCGTTGAACTAGCCGGCAAAACAAGTTACACTTATATTTTCGAAAAAACTTCAATGAGAACAACCTTACATTTGCATGAGTCCATAGAAAAATTTAGAGATTATGCAGACAATAATGAAATAAGAGGACCAGTTGTCATGGTTGTTGGACACTGTAACACGAGAAAGGCTACTTTGAGCAGGATTTTGATGAATTATAGTATACGATTTAATAGAACACCAATCTACGTGGACTTATATTGTGCTCGGCGTGGACAGGTCGGCATACCAGGGACTATTAGAGCACTGCTAGTGGAACAGACGGCCGACGTTGTAGATGGATTTAACCAAACAGCTCCTATAGTTTTCCATTACGGGCACCTGGAATCGTATACAAATCCAAAGTTGTATAACCTCTTGGTTAAGAGGTTGGCTGAAGTTTGTTTTCAAAGGTTAGAGGTAAAACGAAAAAACAAGGTTTCTGGAATGATCATCAACGCGAGCACATGGAATCGACGAGAAGGGACCACAATATTGGTGCATGCTGCACAAGCTTTCAATGTGGACACAGTTTTAGTTTTGGAAAAAGGGAGATTATACAAAGAATTAAGTAGAGTCACAGAATGGAGGTCTAGAGTAGTGCTCGTCCGTGAAAATGTTAGTAAGATTAAAAACTTACAACAAATAAATCTGCCTCAAAGTGGAGGTGTTGAAGCAAGAAGTCAAAAGGACAGAAACGAATTAAGAGACTGTTCAGTGAGACGGTACTTCTATGGGTCCATCAGAAAGCCGCTACACCCACACAGCTTCGAAGTCAAATGGGATGATGTTAAAATTTTCCAAATTGGAATGCCGAATATTCCGTCGTCGTGTATGCCGATAGGAACGAAGATAGACGATTGTTATAAAAAACTGGTTAAAATCACTCCAGGGCCTAAACTACAATATCACTTGCTGTCAGTATCGTTTTCCAATTCTCTAACAGACGTTTTACAAACAAACGTTGCTGGATATATTTGCATTACGGATGTTGATGTAAAACGTCAGACCTTCACAATTCTCAGTCCACAACCTGGTCCACTACCGAATTGCATTTTACTCAAAAACGAATGTCAATTTGTGGATTAATAGACAGATACGTATTAATTTCCGATTGACGGTAATAACTAAAGTATTTTATTGTGTGAAATTCAGATGTCGAGTGTAAATAATTTTCTCAAGAAATACTTAAATCAAACTAAAACTTTAAATGTAAATCTCAATTCAATAAACAAAAAACGTTATCTGTCCGACTCGAAAAATGGGATTTTATTTCAAATTGATTTAATTTTTAATCCAATATACACCTCCCTTTCATCCACTATCTCATACATTAGGGTAAATATTATAAAATCAAGATAAAATTGATATTTTCATTACGAAGTTAGTTAAACGAATCTTTATAAGACTCGATTTTCTTGCTTACTAATTGCTAATGTTCTTAATTACAATTGCAACCATAAAACTATCTACATGAGCAATTAATTAAATTGATATATTTTCGAAGTATGTAATGAAGTATAAAATTTCACAGAGATAATAATCACTTGCAAAACAAAAATGTATATTGGAAATGAGAAAGTATAAGCATTCAACCCGCGTAACACGACATTTCCAAGAACAATAAATTCCGTTCGTCTGTCAACGATCGAACGATATCTTTAATTAACTTTTGCGTGAGATAAATTTACGGCTTTCTCACGATGTTATACTTTAAAAAACCATTATTTTTTCCTCTGCGATTGTATTTTACCACACACACTTAATAAATATGACATTATCTTAAAGATCAGCAGAGTGCGAAAAAAAATTCAATTTTGAAAACTCTAGATAATCGAGCATCGTAACTTTGCAATACATCATCCTCAAAAAAAAGCTGTTCCTGATTTCTCGATGGAAAGTATAATACATTTCGTTATTAATCGTATAATAATTAAAAAAAAAAATCTTATTCCCATCGGCAAGATAATCGTCAAACTGACAAATATTTATTCAAGATTCGAAATACAATTCAAAGCCGAGCACCGTCTTAAATCCTGCCAAATCCACTATACGTTACACCTTCAATTACCGGCAATAATCTCACACAGCCAATCGCGATACCGTCTCTCGCTTTATTCATTTCATTAACAAAGCCGAGTAGCTCGAGCTCACAGCCGCGAGAAATCTGATTTATCGACGAACCGATACTCTTCGTAACAAAATCAAGCGTCTCTCTCTCTCGATCTGCCTCTTAATTGGCCAATGCCTGAGTTACGCCTCGAATCGGAATAATCAGTAAAGCCGGGAGCGTATATTTACGAGTCGCGCGACTGAAATAATAGAATTCATTATGGTCTCGGGGGCGGAGAGAGAGAGAGAGTGAAAGCGTTCGACGCGCATTATTAATCCCCGTGTCTTTTTCAATTTGCCGCCGGGACGATAAATCGATCGGGAACCGTTAAATACGCGCGAGTTTTGCACGTGTGCTGCGTGAGAACAACAGCAACGGCAGCACAGCACAGGTTAATAGTGCCGAGAGAGGCTGCAGCGCACGAGCGCGCGTGTCTTATACGATATCGCGCGTGTCCGCGTCGCGCTCGAGATTGATATCGATGCGAGTGTTTACGGGTTCGACGAATCGGCCGCGGGAATTAACGGCGCGTCTCACATAGGGCCTTTGAGCCGTGTGTCGCCGATCCGTTTCACCGATACGCTAATTTGATTCTGAATTGTTATTTAGGGTGCACCTACTTGTCGCTGCTGATTTATGTTTATTAGGCGAGGATCGGTTTTTTTCTCTCTCTCTCGAATCGTCATAAAAGTCCAAGAGTGTCTTGCACCTCGTTTGTTAAACGTCATAAATTGCGGGGTTCGTTGTAAAGTGAATAAAATTGAATTGAAGCTGTGAGATATAATAATACGTACATATATATCGGTTCGGTAGATTCGTATATAAGAAACTTCGTATATAAACTCGTCAAAGTATATAGCTCCCCCGCAGTTCAGGGCTATTATCCTTCATCATTAAGCAGCGCATTCAATAGGTGCAACATCAGCGCACTGACTTCTATGTACATACAGCAGAGACCACGTGTATAATATATGTCATTCGATGCATCGTCCGATAAATCCTTACACATATAGATCGTATAAAATCTCCACGCGACGCCGGTCTTTATCCGTTACACAATCTTTATCTCTTGCTCTTGCTTTGCGATGGTATTATGACAGAGGGAACAATAAAAGCGAACAGTAGGCAGTCGACGGTGTATTTTCATTGAGCAAACGGTCAGTCGATAAAAACGAGTTGTGCGGGTGGGAGAAAAACAAGTCTATAGCCCGTTGATGACTGCGATTAAATTTAATGTAACGAAATAATTCAGAAAATTTTAAATAGCCGTAAAATTAAAAAAAAAAATATAAAATTTAGTATAGAAATCCTCGTTTGAACCCTTCACAAACTGACATAGGAATACACGTGCGCATGTACACGTCGTATATACCTACGAAGCAAAAGAGGTAAAGACTTGGAAAAAGTCAACGACTGACCTTGGTTATCCATCATCCGTGCGGTCGGAGAAAGAAAGAGTATATAGGAGAGACACATACGGTATGTGGGAGGTAAGCAGCTCCCTCAGCCGACTCCGAAGGATTTACCACCAACCGAGTGCACACAGGTATATACATATAGCGTATAACTCGCGTATACATATGTAAGCGTCTCTCACTCTCTTGTGCGCACGAGTCAGACGTGCGCGGCATTTATCTGTGCAGCACTTTCCGCACGCTTCGTTTCGCAATATAATGCGCATAGAACGAGATGAATACCGCGAACTCGAAGTGTAGGTGGAATTTTCTTGAGAATGTTTTTTTTTTTGCTTGAAATCGTTAGCGTACTTTCTTTATAATTCTAAAAAGGATTCTTAGTAATACAAGGCAGAATTAAATTTAAAAGCTGTAATTGTGTTCGAAGTTCAATCAGCGCGAGAAGCAGCGGAGAAAAAGCATCAAGAGAGCGAAGAGTGGGCGCAAAGAACGAGCGCGTACGAGGAGTCTTATCTCACGATGAAATCGCGAAATTGCAGTGATTACCGATCAGCCTTTGATAATTAGCGCAGAGTTAATCGGACTCGCAGTCGGATCGGGAGAATTCATCAGAAGTCTTTTAGTAATTAAATTTGGAGCACTGCGAACTGAGCAATTAATGAATTCATCGAAACTTTAAATTGAACGTTGCGTGCATTGTACATACACGGAGAAAAGAGACCCGCGCATAATTTATATATAACGGTGTGCCACCTGTGCCAAAAATGCCTCTTTGGACACTGCCTAAGATTCTCGAGACAATTATACCTATATTATATTATAGGTCTAATGGCGTTCGAAGCTAAAACAGTACAAAATATTTCCTCCCAATTAAAGCCAGAACCTAACGATCTCGATCTGCAAAAAATAATCGATAACCGCCGAACGGAATAAAATCGCTCATCAGTCTCGAGCAGCTGTCGAACTCCCCCAACCTCAAAGAACCAGCTCTCGAAATAACACAGTATAGAGCCCGTAATACATATACCGATCTCTCTCCCTTTCACAATAATACCTCCTAATCGACAAAGCTATACGAACGAGACATACATACGCGCGGACAGAGACGGAAAGCAGTCATTGCGGCGATCTAATGCGCGAATGTCCGAGACAAGCACAGATCGGATCTTCGATTTCGCATTCGTCGATCGACTCTCATTCCCTCTCTCTCTCTCTCTTTCTTACTCTCGACTCGGAAATGACTACCGAGCCACGCGCCGATCGGTTTCTCACTCTCCGCGGTGGCGGCGCTGATGCAGGAACAAGCCGATCGTTATCTGCACGCTTCGCGTGCGCGCGCGCGCGCGGCCTCGGCTGTCTTTTTCTTCGACTTGTATACGGGTGCGAGTGTGTATATATGTATAGTGTATGCGTTTGCGCTCGGCTGATCGACCGGTGTAACCGGCATCGCTGAGCCGATCGAATTGTTACTGCGATCGTTTTGCGCTGGGAAACGATCGCCGATTTCAATGCGGGATGCTGGAATGAGCTCTTTCTCTAGTGGGTGTCTGAGCTTTTTAAATTACGGTATATGTATATGCGAACGCGATCGGTTGACCTTTATTATGCTATTTTGCTCTTTAGTTAGTTTTAAATCATTAAATTGAAATCGCCGAAAGTACGCTTATATCGTAGAAAATTTGAATATAAACAAAAAGTAATTTCTCATCTCGTAATTAAAAGTTCAACATTCGAGATCTAAGATACCTACTCGCTATCACACCCTTGCAATTCAAGTTATACCGAAAGCCTCCATCCTTCATTCACCAAAAGCCAATTCGTCCAAACGTATATACTTAGTCTGCACACCCTCCTGCACCTTCTCCCTCAATCGATTTAGCGATCGTCATCTCCATACGCAAAGGTGCAGCTCTTGTGCATAACTGCAAGCCACACCACGGCGAAACGAGCCAACTCTCTCTCTCTCTCTCACTCGCCGATAAGCATTAGCCTATCTGGGCGTGCGATCAGTCCGTTTAACCGCAGCCGCGCACATAATCGAGTGCGCGGGAAGGACGAGCGACAAGTGCTGGAAGGGGGTAATTGCTTCGAGAGAGCCGAGTGAGCAAAAGAGCCAGTGGTGTATACATATATATGTATATCGAGGCACACGCTTGCACGCCTTTTTACGCTCACCTGTTTGTCGACGACGACGACGACGACGACGCGCACAAGAGGCATATAAATTGAGGGTTATGGGTTTATATGCGCACATCAAGTGCGCTGAGCCGGGTTATTGATTATTCGATGCGCTGAAAAATTACGCTTCTGGTGCAGCCGATGCGTGCCTGATGGCCACCGTGCTTTTGGCGCAGCGCGAGAGACGGACAGGAAGTCGGAATGCGAAATTGCCTGATGTATGACTCGGTAAACGTATTTGAATTTAAAAAGTCATGGTGCAGAATGAAAAAATAAAACAAATTAAAATTTATTCTACTGCCTCCTTCAAACTCCCGCGTATAGCCCGAAATTCCTGCATTATAATAGTATAAGAAAGCAAGCTACAGGACGTAAACAATCCGAATGATTTATTCCCGCTACTAATTCGTTCTCCAGCAGTCAACGGTCCACGCCATCAGCGACTCATTTCCCTCCGCCCGCTGCGTCGCAATAATTCCCATAAAACACCGATAAGCTACCCACGATCGTCTCACTCGGGAGAAAAACACGACTCGTCGTTATAAGCCCCGACGCGTATATATAAGTAAAATCAAGTCCCCGTCCTTGCGGCTCTTTCTCTTTCATCGTCCGAATAACTCGCGCACGGCGGCGGCGATAGTTTCTAAAATAACTCTTCCGTACGTATAGGTGAGCGCCGCGTGCATATACGATCCGGTATCAGGTGCTCACGCAGTGCGTCATCCCGATAGGATCTTCAAGAGAGAAAGAGAGGGAGCGCATCGGATGACTCGGCGACCTGTGCTATATCTGAATATTCCACCCGCTTTCAATGGAGCCAGGCACGAGAGATTGTACGCTCGCGGTGTAGATATCTGGATCGATCTGCTATAAATCGGTTTTGGAAATTATGGGTTAATTATTAGTTTAGTGTTCAAGAGTTCAACTTGTTATGTTTTCTCGGTATCGTTTCGAGTTTAAAATTTAGACTGCTATTACTGAATTTTTTTTAACAAATACTGAACGTAATGGCGAATTTCAATTAACTGCGATGATTACAATGATTTGAACGATCCAGATGCTTCTTACATCGTCAGGATCGTGTGTAGGTGTAAGCAGTATACACGCGAGCGTGTGCTTATTTAACATCACCCGCACTTGGCAAAAGGCGATTACATCTCTTTCCGAGCTGGTCATTGTAAACGATTCTCGACAAAAGTAATCGCTGCCATATAGCTTGAACGACCGATCTGAGATAAGCTTTGAATGTTCTTTTCTATGTCGATCCAGCTGATGAGGAACAAAAGAAATCGCGATGAAAGGTTTTAATTGAATTTCGTATAGACGGAGAAAAAAGACCCGTCGCCCTGAAACCGTGTGCAAACATGCGAAATGAGTTTTAGCCAGAGATAGCCGTGAAATAATTCATCTAATAATTAGTGTTATAAAAAAAAGTAATTTAAAAATCCTGTTGTTATAATATCATCACTTTTAATTACGGATATGAATTAAGATATGAATGGAGTCATCTTTTTTTAACTTCTATACCCTGTGATTAAATCGCCAATCATCAGTTATTAACTCGCATGCATAAATTCCTTCATATAAGTAAGAAATCTTAAATCCAGATGATAACTCAAAAAGAAGAGTTTATTTAATAACTTCCTGTCGCGCAACTCTCAGAACGACGTTAAACTGAATCTGATAGGGATCTTTCCCGCGATGATGATGACAATTTTTCCTTCATAAAATCATCTTCAATATAGCTAACTTCTCCTGAAGTTTACATTTATAATTTTAGATGTATTATCAGTCTTTTAAAATCCATAGGGCTATAAATATATTCTCCGAATTTTTCCGGAATTCGATTATTATCATTTTTCGCTGCAAATCTCAATGATCGAGCGTAATGACTGACATTTGAGATATTGCTCGAGTCTCAATAAATCTACATCATCAGTAAAGCGCGCACAACTTTACGACAATAATTATATCGTGATGATACAAAGTTAAATTTTTGAGCTATAAACCAGATGCGTAAAAGCGCTTTCTGAATCTTTATTAATACGGCAATTAGCCAACAATCAGCACTTTAAATTTAACGTTGCTTCGCCTACGTATTTTAGCTTTATGTGTGTATGCAAAAATCGTTACCTCTATAATTACGTTGATTGAGATTTTTAAAAATATTTTACGGTCTACAGCAAATGCGACGTTGAATCTCCAGATAAGGATCTTTCCTAAATGATAACGATTTCTTCTCGTTTGTGTGCAGTGGCTCAAGAGTTATGAGGACCATACGTTCAAGAAACATGTCCTCATCATCCGCTTTTGGTTACCCGTGGTTTTCATGGCGTTGAAAGTACCTTCAGTCAATAAAGACATAAAGTATACACTCTTTAAAGCTTAAAATTATAAAAAATGTATGCAATATTTCATGAATCTTCCTCGTATATTTATATCCAGAACGGAATCTCAATGGTTGTTCTGAATCTTGTTCTCTGTCCAAGCGATTATCCTACTCGATCAAGCTTAATCACCCCACGCATGCTTTCACGGCTATGTGACTTTCACGTATTAATTAGTCCGTTCACTTTGCGTGGGTTTGTTAAGCGTCGCTCATGTTTTAGTCGATGATGCATCAGAGGGACTGTAAAAAGTGTCCACTGATTTTCCTTTGCTAGATCTCGTTTGATGATGCGACATGAAGACGTCTTTATCTGTTAGGCGTAAGATTTTTCCTGACGATTGGAGTTGAAAACGATAGTAGGAAATCAACGAAGATACGCCTTCTCATGGCCTTGAATACAGTGAAGGAAATATAGATAAGATACGTACTTAAAGTGCGTAAATTTCTTAAAATTGTATATTGTATATAGGTAGATATAAATTGCGTTCTTTTTTAAAACGAAAGCAGTTAATTATCGTTATTTCGATAAATTTTAATTTCCATATTAATTGAACGACGATGAATCAGCAGAATTTGATATTTATGTAAAATCAATATGTCTGCAAAACTTAAAACTTCTAGATCTAATCGCGATAAGAGAACGAGTCAAAATACAACACACAGGTGTACGTTGTTCCGGCTTGTTCCCCGGAGTCAATGTGATGTGCGTTATCATTGTGTCAATCTTAAATTTCCACTGCTTGTTTACACAGATCCAAAAATTAAAGTTAAGTAAGTTAAGTAAGAAGTAAGTTATAGTATTCTGTTAGAGCATAGGTATATCTTAAAATTTTGTTTTTCATAAATTACAATATTATAATAATACTCAAAGCAAAAAAATCGGACAGTGCCGTACTTATTTTTTAAAATAAAAGAAAATAACCATCATAAAAACTTTATGACGGTGCTTCGGTAATCATTCGAATCCTAATATAGCGTGAGTTGAAACCTAATAAAAAAAGCTTCCATTTAAATACACACGAACCAATCTCAATAATTATGACAAATTTGAAGTCCCCCCCTAAACCAGAGCCAATATATAATTGCACATAGAAACAAAAAGCAAGCACTAGAGAAAGCGAAGATAATGGCGTCACCCCAGTTCGTCGGCGACTTTTATTCCCCAAAAAGACAACCGAGCTCATATATATATATATAAGAGAACCTCAAACACAGCAGCAGACGCAGCGGTAGAACAGACCGTAGGCGAAAAAGAAATCGTCGGCCGCAGAGAGAGATAATAATAGCAAACGATTTTGTAGATTTGAAAGGAAGAGGCGCCTAGTCTCCTTTGGTAAAAAAGAGTTTCGAACTGGTCTCCGTTGCATATTCCGGAGCTGCAAAACTGCAGCCATATGCCGCGCGGCTATCATTTGCAGGCTGCACCGCCGGCACATGTCTGCGCGCCCGAAAACTCGACACGGTCACGCACGTCGCGACGACTTTTTTTCTATATACACTCCCCTCCGGGAGGAGATTTGGCCTTTCGCTTCGTTTTCAGATTTCACTCTTGTATTATGTGTGATGTATATGTATGCAGATTCGTATATATATACATGTATAGAGAGAGATGAATCAGGTGGCAATTATCGATGGCGTCGCGCCCTCGAGATGCAATTTGTAGATTTGTATCTCTCGTGTGGCTTCGATATTTCTGTGTAGGCAAATTAGCTCTACTGCGCTGCGAAGCTCGATATTTCGTGATACCGCGGGCTGGATTTTGCATACGATTAGTCATTCGTGTTATTTTACTTCGCTGCAGAAGATTGAATGAAATTTGCATGAGCTTTCTTCGTAATTTCCGACTCACATTACCCCTCATCATCTTCTGCGAATCGTACAAATTTGGAAGATATATTTTTGTGAATTCAGCTGAATATTAAAGTTTATATTTGAAAGTCTGGGCGAATCGAGTGAATTTTCGATCGTCGATGAATTCTTCGTTTGTATTTAGGTCGATAAAAGCTGATGTTCTTCAATATTCAAGTTTTGATAACTTTATTGAGCTATGCAGTCGTACTGCAATTGCTATGCAATTTTGCATTAGGAAAATGTAGAGAGTATTCGAATAACCTTATACATTAAAATTTAATGAATGACTTATACAATTAGTGGAAGATAACAGAGACGACGGTTATTTAAAAATGGATTCCATGAACTTTCCGTCTTCTTGTACGATAAGCTGTCCCCAATAAGCAAATGATTTCCCAGTTTTTAAGTTTTGTTAACTTTATGTTGGTAGACAGTTCTGCCGAAATTGCTTTACTAATTAACAAATCAAATATTTGTGCGCGTTTATATCTTCTCAACAAATGTAGACGGAACTCAAACAACCTTTCCGAATAGGCGATTCCGCAGTTGTGCAAAGATTATACGAATATATTCTACACGTGCTACCGCAGTCTGGCAAGTGTCATTGTAAAATAAATGTCTTGCTATAATACACGCTAATGTTAGGAAAGTCAAAAAAATATTTAACAAACCGAAAATTGTTTCAAAACAGTAACGCGCACATGTATACTCATCATTGCGTAAAATAAAATATCAGGTCCGTTCCATTCGATCAATGAACCCCGTCTCATCGCTGACCACACGCATCTCCATCAATACAACCTACCAATGCATTAAAAAAAAATACACATCGAATCGGAAGTACAGGAAAATATCAAAGCCAAAAGCCTCGCGATCGCGGCCCAAACCATATATATATATATAAGCCTCGCGTGCGCATGATTGCAGCCCCTCGAGCTGCCGGTCAGGTGGCTGTATATTCCGCGCCAAATTCAAAGGGCGCGCGCTCGCGACTTGTTTCTTTTCTTTTTTCCAACGAACTCCGCTACGGGCGCTGTAAACGCGCGTCGGCGTTAATGGCGCATCTCGCGGAGTTGGCTCGTGCGCGCGAAAAAACAGCCTCGAGGACTGGCCGGTTTGACTTTTTTTTGGTAGGAGCTTGCGGTGCTGGTTATTTTCTTTGACATAATGCTGTAAGAGGAGTGCGTTCTAGGAGTAGGTGTTATTGCCGATTATTTTGTTGCCCTTATAGTGCGTATTATCTTTGCGGTTTTACAAGGTACTACTTCTTATACAAATCATAATTATGTCTCCATTATCAATAACGACGATTCATCCTTTCCTCTGTCTCTCTGTAATACAATTATTCGCAGATTTTAATTAAAAAGTCCTCATCGTGACTCATAATAATTAACGATCCTACTTATTTTATTGAAGCACACAGCTGATTACCCGCAGACACGCCACATTCATTGTTCTCCCAACAAAATCCTCCTTTCTCTCCTCCGCACCACCGAAAATCCTGCTTATTTTCAGATCTCCCTCGCGGGCAAAGTAGCAAATCGTCAGGATGAGCGCGTGCGCGGCTCGCGCATACCCTCGGGACTCGCGCGCGCGCGCGCGCACACAAAAATCATGAATTGCACTCTTTCTCGACGAAGGCCGGCTCCTAACAACTGTGTTTAAAAGCGGCCAAGAGCCTCCGTAGGCTATATGCACACTCTTTTAGCAAGCTGCAGCATCACCGATTTTTCGGAGCCGGCATATATACACCCGCAAGGCCGATCGTAAAGTCTTTGCGAAGAGAGGAGCGTAAAAACGCCGCAGAAGAAACGGAACGAAATTGACGGTGTATAGACTAGACCGAGACTGTATTGTCAATCGAGGGTAGAAGAATTTGGAACGTTTCCGCGAAACGATAACAATAAAAGTCGAAATGACACGTGGAAGCAAAAGTCTCTGATGCGCTTTTTGCGGGGATGTAGTAACGAAACGAATCGTATTATAAGTGTATCATTATTTACGATGCATGCGGAGAGTTGTGTAATTTTGAGGGAGGAGTAGGTGGATTTTTTTTCAAGTTTGCGCGACGACGACTCGTTGATTATGGAAATGAAGGAGTTTTAAATTCTGCTGCAACGCCAGAGTTTTAACGGTGCTTGTATTATACACTTTTGTGGCTGTTGTTTGTGCATTTTTGGAGGAGGAATAACGTGGGGTTTCGTTTGTTTGGGAATGCAAAGGAGATAAGTAGGCGCGTTGTAACTGCGTAATAGACGAGTATGATTCGATGGAAAAATTGCGTCGCTTCATTAATTATTCATGTTATAATATTCAAGTTTGGTTATGTATGGCGATCAATTCCATCCGTTATCGACGCGGTGACCATATCTACGTGGTACGGCTGTAGTTCCAAAATAAACTCAGCTGCAGTTATAGCATGAGTGGCTCAAGCAGCAAGCTCAATAAAAGCTAGTTTTGGCGTAGGTGGCACACCTCTATATATACATTCTACGCGCAGATTCTGATGAGGGAAATGAAAAAGTGCCTATGCGCCACCTATCTTCGCTAGCCAGAGACTAGTGGGCCGGAGAGTTTAAACGGTGAGATAAAGTCAGTCCAAAATACTTTGTTTTACAGTATACCGCGGTCTATATACACGTAAGCATAAATCGAACAATTATAGACCGACCCAATTTCTTTTACGCACGTTTCAATCTGCGCAGCCTTCCCTATAATAAGAATCTGTAAACCAATTTCTATGTTATAAAAAAGTACATCAAAAAGAACAACAAATATCATATCCTCTCCCGAAAAACCAAATCAAGTTCCTACACATCTTCGCGCTCCGTATATATAATCCAAGCAACCTCCCGCTGTCGAGAAGCGGGGGTGCGCCCCGTTGCACAAAGGGCCTTTTCCGCGCCGCTCGTGATTGCGCGCATCCACGACTCCAATTTGCGCGCAGCGGGTCGTCTACTCTGCACTGCGACGGACTAATGCACGCACGCGGCTCTTCTCCAAGGTCGAAATATCTCTTTGGTATATATGTATACCTTTACGTGTATACAGATAGTGGATTTTGCGCAGGCTGAAAAGGGCGCTAACGCGCAATGCATCATCCGATGTGTCTTGGGTTTTCATCGTTGTTTTTGCTGGAGTTTGGATTTCTTTTTCAGGGACGACGGTGGACTTGATTTAATGAGCGGATTTTTGGGATTTTGTTTGCCTTAGAAGATTCTTAATTTTAAAGGTTGATCTACATAACGCGTCTGATGATAGCTATATCGAATAATTTTAATAAGACACAGCGCATAAATCGATTGGAAGCTCACTCGGGAAATGAAAGCCGATACTTTATATTATGTATAGGTACCCGTGAAAAATTGCAACAAAGTGGTACAAAGCTAATTCTATATTTACGCGCGTAAAGCTAGGCCTCTTTTCGCTCGTCGGTCTTGTGCTTGAGATTTTTGTAGCGCGCATCGTTATTAATGGGCCCCACGTGCAGGGCTGATGATGAGTTTTTGTCTCGTAATTATTTTCCGGGCTGAGTCGGCGCAGGACGGCAGATTGGCCGACGAGCAAGAGAGAACAGGCGAAAGAAAGACGCCGCGCTGATGAAAGCGCTACACAGTCACGGGGTGGTCTTCACTCCAGAGTTTCAAAGGTGTGTAGGATGTGGATTTTCTTGGATGCCTGTTAATGTGAATTCGCAAATAAACATCGATATCTTCTCGATTCTGATACAGAATAATAAAGCCTGACCTAAAAATTATAATACCTTACCAATCGCTCGACTTGATTGAATTTAGAAACGAGTCTCAAAAATACATTCTCACAAGTTATTGACATCGAAAAAATCACGCTCTACAAAGTTTCACCGGAGCGAAATATCTCTGCGCTGGTGCTCATAAGGTGTCCAGTCGCTCGCTCCCATTAATCCCTCTCCGGCGGTTCATTTGAATAATCCGATCTCGTTCATATAAACGAACGGCTAATCGCGAGAAGAGCGAGCGGTGATGCGTTTGACTGACTGAGCGACTGAACTCTCGTTAATTACGCTATCTGCACACGTCGCGAGATGCCGATAACGGGGGTTGATATATAAGCTGAGTCGTGTGTGTGTATCGGAATTCATATATTAGGCTGATTGATTTTTAATCGATGTCGATTAATCTTTACTTAAGATGAGTATTTTCAACTTCCTGTTATTTCTCAAACATTTATTTGTAATTCACACATATTCCTAAAATTGGATATAACCCAAACTGTCGTTAAACAACAGGTGTCCAAAAGCAATCAGCACGTCGTCAATATAGCCGAGGATGCGTCCCCCCACGAACTAGGTACCTACCGCGCAATAAATCGAAGAGCGCGAGAAAATTGATTATCCACACGCTGATTATGGAACAAAAGAAGAAGAGGACGACTGACGCGCGCACGCGACCACCTGGTGCATAATCCTCATATCTCGCGAGAATGAAGTTGTACACCACTTATACGCGGCCTTGGTGGAGAGATGATATGGCTCGAATTATTACGGGGGATATTGATGGAATGCGCTGAGGAGCTGTGAGAATGGGTGTTGAAAAAGGATTGATATCGAGATTTTTTTTAAAGGAAAAAGAACATTACGAGAATCATAAACATTTTAAAGACGTTATTAAAAATGACTACATTTAACAAACCATGACAATACCACAATAACGTTCTGAAGAACTATACATAATCCATTATCCTCTATCGATAAAACAATCTTCTCGTCCATCGCAAAGAAGAAAAAACGAACGACTCACTTGCAAGATCTCATTAACCGGCAGATTGATTAATCCGTTAGAGTAAATAAGCCTCGAGAGCGACGCGAGGTATTTGCGCGCGCGCGCGCGCTTATACTGCTTATTCAGTAGCCGAGCAGGAGGCGCGTATTCATTGAGCTATGCAAAGCTGTTCTCGGCTATATAATGCTGGTAGACGCTTGGGCGCGTTTACGCGAATGCGGTGCAGTCGCGGCGTAATGAAATCGACGCTGAAGCACGTCCCCTCGGGTGAGAGAGCAGCTCGACGTGTTGCCTCTCTCTTTCACTCGCTGTTTGTTTATTTTCTTTTGCATTTGTGTTAAGTCATTTATGAGTACTAATGTTACAGCGTTGTTATATTTCAATAGATATAGATTTAATCGTTTTTGTCCTGATTTAATATTCTTGAGATTTTGATAATGTGCGATTTAGTAATTACTAAGAAGTGTCCCAAACGGCGTATATTTTTTTTTTAAAGAGCGATTTTTAATTTAGTATATTTCTTTTTATCGCTTAGCGTCGAATATATTTATACCTTTTTTGAAAGCAGAGATACGCAACTATACATACGCATTTTGCAAGCAATCTTGTAACTAATAGAAGTGATAGCTTAGATTAGTCAATAGTGCGTATGCGATGAGATAGATGTTCATATTTCCGTCATTAGAATTCGCGCCTCCAGTCCATGTATAGCGGTGTGCCACCTATGCCAAAACCAACTTTTTAGATCTACTTGGGCCACTTATGCTGTAACTGCTTGATTATTATGTACTATGTCTTCTCCATATTTTTTAATTTTAATGGGCCACGATTACAAACTGTAAAAGTCAACAGAACATTGTTTTAATAAAATGTGAGAATTTATATTATTTACAAAAATCGTCAGAAAGCGTTTAAAATATATTTATTTTATTATTATTGCTTATACTCTTGTATCTACAATATTATACACTTTACATATATACATAGCTTAAGTACACGGTTTTTTCTTTTTTTTTCATACATTTTCCCTTTACTTCACCCACTTCCTTCTTTCCTTCTCAATGAATATATTTATTTTTGTTTATAAAAATTTTTCTTTACAATAATTTTATTTAGTCAACAACTTTTTTTTTTATTCAAAATACTCTACTACAGAATAAACAAAATTTAACAAACATTCTGAATTTATTTTTAAACTAAGCCGGACCCAGTACTCGCGACTATCTCGCATCTATTTTATTTATCCCCTATACATCTCACACTCTATTTCTCACTTAACTTTTATCTCACCTCTCTCTTTCTCTCTCTCTCTCTATCCCGATCTATCGGGCCGAGCGAACTTTACACCGAGCTCCGCATATATCCATGCGTCACGATAATGAGCCAACATATCTCGGCGCTTAGTTCAGCTCGACTGCGGCAGCTTCTCGCGCTCTATTGCACTCTTGCACCTCCTCACAGCTTCACCTCGCGGAGCACTACCGAACCGTCAGGATGATTTACGCGAAGGGTAGAGAGCGTCAAAACCAATATCGGGGATTATTTCAGAAGGGAGATGCTGCACCTGTTGCGCTACCATATACACTCTCTGCCGAAGAGCTTTTCCACTGATTTACGGGAGTGTGTATAACCAACGGCGGCGTGATTGTGGGGGAGGAGAGAGAGAAAGAGATAAAAGTTCAGGAGAGAGAGAGAGAGACAGAGAGAGATGAATGGATGGCTGCCGTGGGTGTGGGAACGTTAAGTGAGTAGCTAAACTCAAATTCGATAAGGTTTACGGAAATTTAAATACACATGTAGTAAATTTCACAAAAGAATGGTAATTTTTTTAGAAACTGATAATTTCTATTAACCGGAGCTTTTCAAAATCCTTGGTGGTGCAGTGGATAAGTTTTTCGCCTCTCGACCCGTGGTTCCCTATTAAGACAGGAGATTATAACGTATTAATTCAGTGCGCGACTAACTGTATAAAGCGACTGAAATTCTCCTGTACAAATTACTTTACCATGAGCGTAATGAAAAAAATCATTACCGAATTAACTTCGCCGCGAGATCCAATCGCAATAATTTAATCAACAATCGACGTTCCGGCCCCGCTTATTGCAATAACGAAAAAGCGCGCGGGAGCTTGCTCTCGATAAATCAATACTCCGAGGACGCATTAATTATATCAACAGTCTTCTCTCTCACACACGAGCGATATATATATAAAACAATGAAAGCTGAAAAAAAGGAAGCCGCGCCATCTCGTACATCTTCATCATTCATCGGCGCGAGACAAGCGATCGCGTTCATCCAAGGTAAAAGCAATCGAGAGGATCGAGCTCGGCGCGCGGAAGACATTAAAGGAAGAGGCGCCAAAAAGTCAAAAGCGAGCGAAAGTCGAGCGAAAAATGAGTACGCAGCAAGAGAGATAGAGAGAGAGAGAGGCCTGCGAGAGAAAGATGTATATGTGCGAAATGTGCGAAATAAAATTCGAGAGAGTATATGACGCGACGGGGGGCACACGAATGAAGTGGACGAGAGAGAGATTGAGAGAGAAGAGCGTGTGATTTTTGCGATCGCTACGACGTTCGCACCTAATTTTGGATCTTTTATGGTGGTACAGTTATATTGGCGAGATTTAACAGATTGTTTTACGTCGTATATAGTAGATTGTAAGTTTGAAGCGAGAATTATTTTTCTATTTAATGATTGATTTTCAGTCCGATCGATTAGCAATAGAATAAAGACACCCCCCAGTCAATATCCTCTTATAAAACGAAAATCCCAAATCAGAAGCGGTATTATACCTCTCTCGCTGCACATCCTTTCTCCGGACAGGCTTCGCCATAAGCCCACAGATATACCTCTTACGTAGGAGTAAAAGGGCACCGACGAGATGTGCGTCGGCGCATAACCTCGGCGATTTATTAAGGCCGAGGCATCGCGACGGGATCCCTATATACCACTCGCTTGGCGTCATTAACCGAAGCACTCACGCGGATGCTCCACCCGCGCCCCCGATCCAATATATATGGCCACCTATAAAACAGCAGGCTGCACCGTGCGAATAATTAAGACGTCCAGTGATTCGCAGCAGTGATTCGCTCGCCGCGAGGAGTCTTCGACCGGTACACTTTGTTGCGACGAAGGAGTTGGATTGAGAGCGGATTAATATGGTGTGGGTGATGCGTGCAGAAGAGTTATAGATCTAAGGTTGGTTAATTTTAATGCGATAATATATTTGCGGATTGTTTTTAATATAACGCACATAGTATAAACGTGCGCGATTTTTATCTGTCTTTTATTCGAACACAGCGCTCATCACCGTTAGGTCGAATTTGAACTTCAGCGCACACTTAATGTGTTTATGCCGAAAAGCAATCGTCCCTTCGTTTTTGGAATCACCCCAATAAAATCTGGAGGCGGTCGATGCCACGAAAGAGTTTTAATGCTCCTTCGTATCTCGATCGCGTGGGTAGTGGATAAAAGATACGATTTTTTTTCGCCTTAATGAACGATTTCACGGTATCTTTTATGACTTCATCTGCGGTGCTGCCCAGGTATATTCCGCAGAACTTCACGAAGTAAGGAGAATATACTTTTATTCTTTTTTCTGATGCCTTATCGTAAAGACCGCAATGTACAGGTGACGTAAAAATTTTAATATTTTTTGTTCGAAAAATACATGTTACATATTTTCACCGAATAAGATAATTTCAACTCAAATTATCAAACAAGACTGCAGGTGGATAATAAAGTGATTCGAATGTTTCCAGGAAGTTTTGTAAACATTATTTGAAAGTGAGCTTGTATATTTATCGAATATTTTTTATTTTTTCAATTTTTCTTGGAAAACATTTGAGTATAACAGTAGAGAATTACGAACTGTGAAAATGAGCTTGATGAAAATTCGCAACTGTAAACTCTGACATAATCTCTCGACTCGTCTATCCAACAACGTTTGCACTCAAACAGAAGATACACCATCAGTACACAACGATGAAAGCACGACAAAACAGCCAAACCCTATATTATAAGAGTCAAAGGCCGCCAAAAGTTCAAGGCACTCGTTCCTCCATTCTCCTCACCTTCAAAGAGCAGTAACCGAACCGCATCACGCCCAGCACGTGCATACATATATATATACACGCTCGCCCGCACACAACAGAAAAAAAAAGGATGAGGCACCCGCGCACGCGAACCTCTGCCCCAAGGGCCTCGTCTGTGTGCACATCATAACGCGTGCGCACGATGTTATCCGCGGCTACGTTATGCCGTTTTAAAAGGCTCGTGCGCGAGCTGCAGCTCCTCGTAATTTTGCTGCTGATGGAACGGGGCGCTCCTGGGCCCAGACGTCGCGCTTGTATATCTGAAGCTCGAGGGTTAACGAGACGTGCCGAGCCAGTGACGAATCTTACGGTTTGGGCCTTTGGGTGTTTCTTGGATTTGAATTACAATGCTGCCTTGGTCTACTAGGAATTTGTTTAATTTATGCGATGGTGTAGGCGAGTGAATTATTCTTTGTACTACATTTTTATGCTAATTTATACTACATGGACTTATGATTTATATAGATGCTTTCAATATTCAAAAAAGAACCAAAAGTAAATAATACGATCAAAGCTCTTACGCAATTCGAACGCGGCAATATGTAACGCAAAACACGCAATTTCAGAAGCACCAATCCAAAAAACAATCCCAATCAAAAAGTCATCAGGTCAGGTGTAGACACTACTATATACTTTCATATCCTCCATCATCCGATCGTGCGTAGAGTTCGTTCGCCCGCAACGGACCTCAACTCTCCTTCCTTAATGGAATTCAATATCGTGCCTTAATGCTCTTAATAACGCGGACGAAAGGGGTCTCTATATACACGCGAACCGCATCAGGTATATCCCTAATGCCACCGGGAGTAACATAATAGCTGGGGCCAGTTTGCGTGGGCGGCAGTGGCTCCAGGCGATATTCGATTTCGCGCGCTCCACTGAAAGTATGCGCCTCTATTACACGCCGGAGCCCCTTTTTTTTCGTCGACGTCTATTGGCTCGCAGGTATTATATGTAGGTGGGTGTTTTGGTTTATGGTTTCTTCGGGGAAACGACGAGGTTTGATGTTTTATAGATGAGGCGATCTTCTTATACGACTATTTTGATGAGTTTTGGATGCATTTTTGCGAAATTTTAAAAATGATTATCCTCGAGCGTTTTCTAAATTAGCGAGGACTCATCGGTTTAGCCCTTGAGCTGTTCTATTTCACGCTGTAAGAATATTGTCGAAAAAAATGCTAAAATAATTAACGTTTCTATTCTTACGTCAAAGATGATAAGCATCAGGTTACAAATAATGAGACACTTTTACAAAAAATGTATTTCCGTTACATACCGCGAGCTTTTTCAATATTTCCAGGTGTAGAACTGACTCGAAAACCCACCGAATTTTCAAAAACTACTACTGAAACTCTCGGCATATTTAAACGTCATTCGGCTCGGCGGCGCAACGCTCAGCAGCTTTTTATCCGACTTCGCGCGTAATTGTTCCTCCGAGCTAAACGGATTCTCCGAAAGATTATTTTTCGAAGTACGAGGCTGGAATTCTTTGGCCGAGACCGGGGTTACCTACCTATATATACATATATATCCCGGCGAGTAAATTAGTTCGTTCGTTCGACTGGTTGCTTTTTCGTACACAAGTCCCGGTCTGCCGCGGGGGGCTCTCGATTTAAGTATCTGCTTAATACCTTAAGTAATAGAACCTGAAACAAAACCGTTCTCTCTCTCTCTCTCCCTCTCTTGCGTATTTATAAACGACCTCTTAATAGCCTCGATAAATCTCTGACTTTCATAAGTTATGCATAGGAATTTGATAACATTCCTCGCAGTATAGTACACACAGTGTATTATTATCGGCGTCGTATATATTTTTCAACTTTTTCAGAGTCGCGTGATTGGCTTTTGATGACTTTTGCAATAATGCACAAATAAATGCATACCGCACAGAGTTAAATATACTTCTCCCCGATAAATTCTGTATAAGACCCCCACTATAGTATATTCTCCATAGGGCGCAAAACCGAATGACGTACACAACACACGACGGCTATACAGCGCGAATCTCTCGTCAGTCTACCGAAAAAAGCCGATGAGAAATCGGCAATCGATAAATGTCAAAGGACGCGAATGATCGAGAAAAAGGAGACGTTATTTGCGCGCCCTATACTCTCTCGGCTTTGCTTTTAAATAAAAGACGAATTGCTTATTCCGCGCACGTGAGACCGGATGCCGTGTGTCTCCGTCGATTAACATTATAAGCACAGCGTTCGCCTCGTAATATACACACACCGGCCGAATATAAATATATATATCTCTCACTCGTGTATGTATGTGCAGCAGTGATCTCTCTGCGTGGGCTGGTAGTCCGGCTTTTTCGTTGCGTCATCCCGTTAGCATCTCGAAAGGCGGCTGGCTTCTTTGGATGCTGCTGCTGCTGCCTTGTCATGTGCGCAAAATTGAAATCATGACGTCCTTTGTGTTTCCCAGTCAGATTGATGTTCCTTTGCAAAAGAAATTAAAATCGCTTTGATATGCCTGAGATGCGAGAATCCGAGGAGGCTCTCTCTCTCTCTCTCTTTCTCTGCTCGGATGGAAAATTAAACATTCAATTATAACGAGACCGTAAAGCTTTCGATTATATATCCACGCAAAGAATATTATCCTTTGCATGGTATATAAAATCTGCTTCCGCGCGCGCGCGCGCGTGTGCATTCGAAACGGCTTAAAATCGATTAACTGAAAAGAGAGGAAAGCGAGGAATCCTCTGTGGTATTCCGAGAGGGAGGAGAAGAAAATGCCGTGGTGGCACGCGAGAGTAGCCGCGATCTCGATCCGCGGGCGCGGCGTAATGCGGGATGAAAGTTAGGTTGAGGCATATAAGGAATTCTAAAAATATATTTTCAATTCTGAACGTAATACAAACTTTTAAAAAATCAATTGCTACATCAGTAATTAACAGCAATGGGACTTCTTTGAGGTTATCCCCCTTGGACGACTTACCCGAATCAGACTTCTTATGTTTGTGTATATATACTTGGAAAAAATACAGTGTGCGAGTATGTAGAAAAGGAAGTATAGCAGTGTCATCGTTTTGGACTGACCAACCTCCCACCGCTTAAATTATCTCTGGCCAGCGAAGATAGGCGGCGCATTAATATATGTGAGCTCAGGACATATATAGCGGTATGTCACCTATATCAATACTGTCTTGTTGGACCTGCACTGTTTGGGCCGTTCATGCTATAACTACCTGAGTTTTTCTTCAGAGGACTAACAAAAAGCAATATTAATAATGTATTTCAAAAATATATACTTTCGGTGTTAATTGAATTATGGATTACAGTATTTTGTGACGTTACGTTCAGTGTATTACAACGATGCGAATAAGTTATTTACAAAAATACAAGGCATGCTATAATCATTCGTACTAGCTTCCACGAATATAAATAATATTTTAAAATAATTCTTCTTAATAAAACGATGCACAGCTAGTATACGTATACATATACATGATACGCATAATATAAAATATCGCGAGAATTTCTGCGCTAATTTTCTACGATATTTAAAATAAACTGTAACGATTTAGCATAAAAGCGTGCATGCACAAGACGAAGTCGCGTGCGTCATTAGGCCGTGTACTGCGGTTATTTATTTACGTGTATAGTACACAAACTCAGGTGCGCATCGCGTTATACCGTTGCACACATGGCTGCGCACGCATATAATATATAAATATATGTATATTCGTCGGGCAAGTGCATTTGCTGTGACGCGAGCTTTTGTATACAGGCAAAGACTTTGTATCGTTTTTTTTAATACTATTTACGTTGAGGAATTTTTTTTTTCATGGCGAATCGACGTTATTGGAAAATGTTGACTTTAAATACACTCGCCGCGTAATTTTAAATCGTTGACGCAGGTTCAATTTACTGTGAGCTAATTGATCGGAAATTGTTTTTATTTACTGGCGGTATATATGTTTAGGCGTTACTTCGTTCAAATTTACATGTGTGACCCTTTCATATTAGAATAAGCTAAAAACTTCACCAATACTTCACGTATTTCAAAGCGATCGTTTTCTAAATAGTATTTCGTATTTGTCGCAAACACAATTTTTTGTATCCACACGATGTCATCGATCACTCTTATTTTTTACTAAAACCCTGTTCTATCATCTGAATATACTTCTTCAATCATTCATTAAGAAATCCGCAGCATCTACGACAAAATTCAACACACTCATCAGATATACGCGATGACAGTAGCAACAACATCAGTAGCAGCGCATAGTGGGCAGGATAAAAGTCAAGATCCACCTCCCCGCGGTTACAATACTCGCGCTCCCATTGAGTGATTTCGCGTCGCGCGCTCGATTCTCCCGAGCGTTCATTAGTCGGCTGATAAACGGCTTGAGTCTCGTCTATCTCCCACCACTATAAAAGCGTTGCGCTACTATGCGCGAGTCTGTATCAGAATCTCAAGGCTCACGAGTATTACACTCCGAACGCAGGCGTTTTCTCGCTTTTGCACTTTATTTTTTTTCCACCTCTTCATCGTTATGTTGCTTTTCTTCGATAAAGGAAAAACCTCAGAATAAAATCAAGCACATCTCGTATAATAAATTTTGCTTTATTTAATGTATAAAAATTCTTTTTTAATATTGAGCCGTCGTATATACCGCAGGCTTCTTTAACCGCTAATTGGAAATGTGCAATTATAACGAGCGCAAAGGTATATAAACGTTAACAAGCATTCGCAAATTAAATTATTTACATTCCACTGGCAAAAACGTTCTCTCTCTCGCTTTCAAGCTTCCTCATCGGTATCATCCACCTCATATTATACCCACACATTCGAGCAGCTGCTTTGAGTCGTCCGCCCGCGGCAGGTGGAAATCCTCCTCGCGGCTACTTCTTGCAAGTCGGCGAAGGTGGCGGCGGCGGCGGCGGCAGCAGCAGCCCTAATCGACAAGCCGAAATACTCGCTTAATTGGCCGTTCGTATGGGTATATATAGCGAGCGCGCGATTTTCGATTTTTGTCGTCGGCCGAAAAAGCGAGATCGGCAGATAAAGAGCGCGAGCGTAATTTAAAAGGGTGTCGTATACGCCGCCTCCTTTGTCTCTTTCTTGTTATTGCCGCTGCTCGAGTGCATATAAGTGACAGCAGCACTGCAGAGGCGTCGTCGGCTTTTTTTTTATTGTATATATACTTGTGCGGTTATAGAAGCGTTGATCGATAAGTCTCGAGGAACACGAGCCGCGCGAGATAAGACCGACAAGTTGCTGCGGATCTTCGCTTGAATTTGTATGTTAATGTCGCTGTCGCTGTTTAACGTTCTGATGCTTCTTTTTATCGATGGACTCATCCTTCGCTGCTCTCTTTCAATCGGTATACTGATGAGATATGCGGGAATGTATTAGTATATTTTAAGTGTATGACTTGAACGAGCTTCATAATGATCGTCTCTTTAAGTTACCTGAATCTTCAAATTTTCCCAAATCGTAATAACTATTATAATAAAACGAGAAAATAAATCTCGCCGGCGATAGAAGTTCGGCGCTCGTATATATTAGCATGAATCCGCCATTAAGACGTCCAGCTGCTAGTCGGACTTTCCTTAGCGGTCTTCTTTATTCCGGATTAAGATAATTTGCGCGACAGACGCGCAACACGCGTGCGGAGTAGATAAGGTGGCGGAAACGTATAATCGCGCGCCATCGTCTGTTATAAATCACGGAACGAGATATAGTCTACGCGCGAGTATAACTATCTGCCGCGGATTATTCGCGGAATGTTATTATGCAAGCTGGTGTTGATTATAAAACGAAGAGATTAGTATGTTACTTGGGATTAAGAAAAGTTAATCCTGGATTATATCTTTTCTTGTGCGATGAATGATTAAATTTTGGAAAAATTACTTATAAGCATAATAGCTGAAAATTTCACCTACTTTCACTATATAAGCGCAATGATCATAAAATAACATTTGATCGCCGCGGCCGCCATCGAAATAAATCGAGTGAGACACATGTTGAGCTGAGAAATCCTATAATTTCATCGACGTCGGGAAGACCGTCGACATCTCTCTCCTTTTCCCTCGTATATAATTTCCAGTCTCGCACACACTCGACTTTTTAAGTGTCTTCATAAGGAGAAAATTTATTTCCCACCTGAGATAAGGAGAAAAGAACGAGCAAAGCTCGACCTGTAAACGCCCGATTATTTATTTATCGACGAGTTAATGACAACAAGAGCACGTCGATGGCTACTATATCACTGATGCGAGATAAGAGAAAAACAATATCAGGCGTACATCGACGGTAGCCAGGACGAGTCTTCCGTGCTTCCACACACGCACGTGTATATATATATATATATATACGCGATCGAGAAGAAGGTGGTGGTAGCCCGTCGCGCGCGGCTACAGACATCAAAGGGCGCCGGCAATAATTATAGAAATATGCGCGCGTTCATGCAAACTGGCTCTCGCTCTCTCTAAAGGAAGCAGTAGCAGAGCAGTAGTATTCCTATATATATATATACCATACTTGCGCGCAGAAGCAGAAGAAACGACTCGCAGAGAGATCAGCTGAAGAGAAAAAGGGGCGCAAACGAGGGTGTTATTCTAACTGCTGCCGGATGTTATCGAGAGTAATACAGTTATTTATACGGGAACCACCTCGTTATATCGCGATAGACTCGCGCGCGCGCTCTCGCGGCAAAAAAGAAAATCGCGCTAGCTTTTCTCTCATTCGCTCCTCTGTGATGCTGATCTGCTTTGGGCTTGTATTAGCGGTGGCAGCGCGTGGATGACTTCATTTGCCGTGGATGGTTCCGTCTTGATTCCAAGTTTTTCTGAGCTGAGATCATCCGAAGAAATTTCATCGAGTATTCCGGGAATAGTCCGCGCGGTACGTACTATACGTTTTGAATGCAGTTGCGGCTCTAGTCGGATGTGGGCTGGAGAATCATCCGAACTATGCGATAACGAACAGCTGATTGCGGAATACAAGTTTGAAGGGGAATATCTGGAATGAATGGTTTATCTTTGACATTTTTTTTTCCTGGATGTTGGTCGTATATCGAGTGTATACGAGTTTCATAAGTGCAGCGATCGATTATATGTATATATAATGTATATACAGGCTTATACTTATAGAATTATTGATGGCTGCAAAAAAAAAAGAATGTAATTGAAATTAAATGTACTGTTAATGACGCTGTAGATCGTTATTACAAAGTTTAGTGGAAAAAAGCAACTTTCTTCGGAGGAAAAGATCGCGAAGGTAATTCAGTTCGAGCAGTGCAGATATTGCGTTATAAGGTTGTTCCATAAATCACTCGCATTAAATAATTAAATTTTTATAAAACTCCAGTAAATGAGCAAGAGTTCCTGCCCGAGAGACTATAAATATATATTAAGTAGGTGAACAGTAGTGCGCGGGGATTCGAGTGTGTTGTGAATAGAAAGACAATTTATCAAGGCGATACACCTATGTAATTTTGCTTCGCACGTTTTTTAGCAACATTTTTCGTGTGCACCTATTAGTTGCATAAACTCGAATTGAACGATTTGAAACGATAGGTACACATTTGTAGAAAAGTGAACTTTTATTTTATCTTTACCTATAATCGTTGCTTTTGTCATGAATCATCAATTTCAAAACATGTATCATTCAGAAGATACGACTAAAAATATTCTATAAATATTCACTCTTAAACTTAAATCAAGGAAAATTCAGACAACACGCGCTCAACAAAGCGCGCACAGAAGCTCAGCTATACATGCATCGCACGTGTATAATGGACAACAACGAGTCAAGAACGCGCGCTTAAACCACGAAGCGCGTAATTATAATAATAACGCGTGCGCGCACATGCGGCCGCCCGCGGTACCATATCGCGGTATTATTATCCTTAATGCTATTCAAACAGAAAAGAGCAGCGCATGCGCGGAAATGGCCGCGAGCCTGACTATTATATTAACGTAATTTTATTCGTAGTTGTAGCGCCGGTAGTTTCAAGTGAGATATGTAAGTATAATCGTTTTTATCTATATCGACGGAGAGCTAGTTGTGATTTTTTTAAGATTTCGGCAACCGCTGATCGAGATGCATTTCATAATGTTAGCATGGTGTACGTCTAATTGGGAAATTATATCGTTAACGCGCTTGTCAAGCTGATGGCCGAGTGCATAATGCGTAGCAATTTTCAAGAGTTATCGCTTGACTTATCGAAACGTGCAGCAGTGTTGTATATGACATATTAATATATCGATTTTATATATGCGAAAACTGGAATCGCGAGAGACGGTCATTATTGCTATCGGTTTCGCGGATAAAAATGAGAGTTTTTCTTGAATTTCATGAAAATTCTTGTTGCAAAGTGTATATATACCTATGATGTGTAAGTGACAGAACATGCGAAAACAGGACGATAAAATAATAATGAATTTTTCAACACGAATGTAATCAATCATAAATCAATTGCCGGTTCAATAATGATACATTTTTCCCCGTGTATTAATTTGCTGAGGCTTGTCCTAGACATAATTATTAGTTTCACAATTTTTAGCAACATCGATATGCAGATATCAACAATTTAATTTGAATTTGTAAAGGATATTTTTTGCTCAACTTTATTATTCATCGCATATGCAGCGATCAAGAATTACATCTGAACGCTTTTTTTATTATGCATCTTGATGATTGTTTAGAAGAATAATTTATTTCCTGATGAACTTCAAATGAAAATATACATTCGTATGATTTTTACAATTGCACCAGTTGAATATGCATAGCTTGATAGCTTGGTGACGAAAAAATCATTGAAAAACTACCAGAAGTCTTTCGTAATAAGTATATCGTTTTCGCGCCCTCAAAGTGACTCCGACACTAAAATGAGCATGACTCGATAGTCGTCGGCGTTTAATCTTTAATAGATACCTCTGCGATTGTCCTTATACACGCATGTATTCAAGCTTATCAGAGAACGTTTTAATGGTATAGTACGGAAATACTGAAAAAAAAAAATGTTTTCATGTGATCTCTTATTATACTCATGAATATAAACTGCTTTTTCCCGTGTAAACAGCTCGCATATTTTATGCTAAACATCAATTTTCTCGCACATGTTTATATGTAGTGTGTTTAAAAAAGATCGAGAGCCAATACTTTTATGATTAGTTTAGTAATTGACTGATTTACGAGATATTATCCATCGCATAATGCATAATCGCAATGAAAAGGAGAAAACGTCGCGAGTCTTGATCGATTTATTGCGCTTAACAAGAAAACCGACAAACACAGTCCAAATTGCGAAATAAATAAATAAAACATACAAGTATTATAAAGTAAACCAAGGCTGATTCACTCCGATCGAACTCGCGGATAACGAATTTTATCGGTCTATTATCATTATTATCTCGATTATTATATGCTATTATCATTTTACATCACTATCCAATCTTGTATCAGATTTTTAAATAACGATCTTTCGTAAAATGTTTGAAACAGACCAGACTAAACATATCATAATAATTAACAGCTAAAATTATAGGCATAAACACTTTAATATAATTAATCGTCGCGCTAAGTAAGTTCCGAGCTAAGCTTCTGAATTTTATGAAAGCGACCCAGTTTCTTGAAAAAGCGGCCGCCGCCAACCCACATAGACACTAACAATAATCGCTCGCATTTTGGCAAGCAGGTGGAGGAGGAAGTGGGTGAGCGCGAGCAAAGAGTCTCGCGCACACGTGAGCGCGAAAACCCACGAATATTAATCTCTAACGCGTCATCTCCTGACAAATGCGAGACACGTCGGGGATTTTCAGCGCGCGCGCGCGCTCGTGTCCGCGAAAATCCTACCGAGGCGGCTACTAATTTTATATGCAAATTATTAATCGTCGCGGCGTCGGCGGCTGCTGCTGTCTCGGAGTTTAAAAATAAAGCCGTAATCGAGGGAGATGTTTGTGTCATTTCGCGTTACAGCAAGTTTTTGTTAAAATTACGCGGTACACGCGGAAATCGCGCGCGACCTATTAATACGGAAAATTCAAATTTGTTCCAGTTAATGAGCTGCGCGAGCACACGTGTGTCTACGAGTTCGATGGTAAAAAGCGCACTTCGTCACTTGTCGAGAGCTTTGACGTTCTTTTCCGCGAATTTCTACCGTCGCCATTAGCATGATTGAGTCGAATGAAATAATATACTTTTTGCAATGATCGGGCTTGCCATCAATGATTTGATCGCTATAATTATCAGAGAAATCGATCAAATGGAATGAATGAATTTATTTGACTTTTTATTAATCTTTTAATTACAATGAATTTAAAAGTTCTGTCGACTACTTTTTTTACAAATATGTTTAAGTACATACATTTTTGAATCCCAAGTACAAAACTGTTTATTTGAAAAGCACTTTTTAGAAATCTTAATCATATCGTTTACTAGAACTTGCACAAAGAATCTAATAGAAGTTACACGATGACACATTTGCTTCGACAGGTTATCTCACGAAACTGATAACAGCGAACCTCGATCAGATCATCAATCCTGATAATCTGAAGTGATAATGTTCCGTCGGGTAGGTGTAAAGTACAAAGCTGTAGGAAACATTCATTCTGCACGAAGATGTGGAAATCGCTGGTGTTGTGTATTGCTCTCTCTGTGCTTTCCATCTCGATTGCAAAACCGCTGAGAAAGTCATCGAGATGGTGGGACAACAGCATCATCTACCAAGTTTACCCTCGTAGTTTCAAGGATAGCAATGGTGACGGTGTCGGCGATCTCAATGGCATCACCAGCAAACTCGATCACATTGCGGAAATCGCCGACACGTTCTGGATTTCGCCGATATTCTCAAGTCCTCAACGAGATTTTGGCTACGACATTTCAAACTACACAGCCATACATCCCGAATATGGTACCCTAGAAGATTTTGATCGTCTTGTGACCAAAGCAAAACATTTGGGATTGAGAGTTTTGTTGGATTTCGTGCCGAATCACACTTCGGATGAACACTTATGGTTCAAGAAGAGCATCAAAGGCATCCCACCTTACGATGATTATTACATCTGGAGGGATGCCAAGATTGGACCTGACGGCGCTAAATTGCCTCCAAACAATTGGTTGTCATTCTTCACCAACTCGGCCTGGGAATGGAACGCAGAGCGCGGCCAGTACTACTACCACAATTACGCAGCTTCACAACCAGATCTCAACTACCGCAGCCCAAAGTTACGAGAGGAGATGCAAAACGTTCTGAAATTCTGGTTGGATCGTGGCATCGATGGATTCCGTGTCGACGCTGTAGCTCACTTGGTCGAAGACAAACAGTTCCGGGATGAACCCAGGTCCAATCAAGATGTACCATCCAATGACTACAATTACCTTGAACATATCTATACCCGGGACCTGAATGACACCTACGACGTTGTCAGTTCGTGGAGAACATTCTTTGACGAGTACTCCAAGGTCAATGGAGTCGACAAAAAGGTGCTACTGATGGAAGTTGGTTCCGAGTTGAATTTTACTTTGAAGTACTACGACATTGATGTCGATCCCTTCAACTTTGGATTCGTTCAGCATCTGAACAATGATTCCACGGCGCTGGACGTTGGAACAAGGATTGAAAATTGGATACAGAATATGCCCGAAGGTAAAGTGGCCAACTGGATTGTAGGTAATCATGACGTTCATAGAGTAGCATCCAGATTCGGCTACGACAACAAGAGAGCCGATCAGATGTCGATGCTATCCATCGTATTGCCAGGAATTACAATCATCTACAACGGCGACGAGATCGGTATGGTAAACAGATTTTTCTCCTACAAAGAGACCGTAGATCCGGCTGGCTGCAACGCAGGTCCTGAAAGATATCAGTTGAAATCCAGGGATCCAGAGAGGACACCTTATCAGTGGGATGACACAGTCAGTGCTGGATTTTCGACAAATCCCAAAACCTGGCTGCCAGTCCACGATAATTACAAGACTCTAAATTTAGCTGCACAGAAGAAAGTAGAGATTTCGCACTTCAAGGTCTTCAAAGCCTTGTCCATATTGAAGAAATTACCAGTTCTGACTAAAGGATACTACAAGTCCTTACTTGTCAATGATAATGTATTATCTGTCGTCAGATATTATCCTGGACAAGAACCTGTTACGTTATTCATCAATTTTAGTGATAAAGACGAAATAGTAAATGGTCGATGGACGATCAATACTCCGGAAGAATTAACTGTCGCTGTAGCAAGCGTTAAATCTGGACTAAAAACTGGTGACACCATGAAAGCCAAGAAATTATTGATTCCCGGTTCTGCCTCTGTGATTTTTTCTTCGCGCGAATTAGTGTCGACTTTATTTAACACTGTATGATCAAAATTTATCTTTGTTACTACGACAACATTATACCTATTACTGCAATAAATGTAAATTTGCATACTTACCTCTTTTATTTTATTAAAATCTTCCTACACTTTGTGAAGAATAATCTGTAAATACATACGAAACTAAAATACAGCAAAGTCCACAACTTTTTCAAAGCTCATTTCTGTCCATCTCAAGAGCGTCCAGGAAACACGTATCTTGTCCAGTGGTCAGTGGAGTATACGTGTAATTACGCGGTAAGTTAAAAACACGAAAGGGAAATTACCTATTACAGTCGTGCGTTTCTCAAGCATGTTTCTATAAAATACGCCTCTGCGCCCGCTACACGGCCTCATTAATAAATGTTAGAGCTGCGTCTGTCTCTTTTCCTCCCTTAGCATATTATTCTTGTTGGTACATTTAAAAATCTCGCAGTATCATCTTACAGTTTATAATTATACATAAGATTAAGCCGAGCGCAAGCGCAGATTAATTATTTCTTGTTCTTGAAAATTTCAATTTCACTTGACGTCAACGCAAAATATGTGATATAATCAATTAAGTTTCGCATCGCACTCGGCAAATTACTAAATTTTTTGAAAATTCCATCTTCCTATACATATATGACTCTTTTTCTCCTTTTAGAAGATAATGAACAAACACTGAACTAACTGACTTTCTCGTCAACAAAAAAAAAAAAAGAAAAAAAAGTCGGCAAAACGTTAGTCCATTTAGACGCGCAAGAAAAGATCTTCGTTACTTCCTATATACGCGCCTATTAATAGTGTTCTCGCCACCGAGAAATTAATGGCTCAACAAGTTCGTTGAAGAGATGGACGTTTTTTGCTGCGATTACCGGCCCGTCGGTACTACCAGTCCATAAGTTTTCGCTTTATTTTTCGAGTATATTTGCGCAAGCGTAACCTGCGCCCGGTAAGTAAATCGCTCAATAAAATCGAATGCTATAAAGCGGCGTTTTTCCACGCTTTGAAGACCAAAAAATGCTCGTACAACGCGGCTGACGTATAATATATTTATACATATATAAGAGTATAGCTCCTCGATTCGTTTTTTGGAACAACGCCGAGCTTCTCGCTGCGTGAGAACCGCGAAAGAGAAAATGGAGATGATGGCTATACATGCTCGGACAATTTATTTACTTTTTGTAACACTTGACGTTCTGTGCGCGCACACACACACACACACACACACACACACACACACACCGTGTGGAGAGATTGCGATTCAATGGGGATTCTTAATTTAATTGACTAGTAAATTTTGCTGGCTTATATTGTTGCTGGCTCTCGCGAAATTCAGCTTAATTATTTACTCTTTTGTGTAACTAAACGCCGGTGATAAATATATCTCTGCGTTGGAGAGGTAATTACTCGGCTCTGCAATTCGAGCGCAAAAAGGTTTGCTTAATTACGCTTGAATTTTTACGACAAATTTTATATTTATCGATCACCTGTAACAAATATTTTTATTCGGGCTGCAGCGCGCTGCAAGAAATATGATAGTATCATTGTACTTGTCTCCCTATATCAGTTTTACCAATTTTTAAATTACATCCCTGAAGAATATTAAGATATATATACAAAAAAAACCTTATGTGTATCTAAACCAGGAGACTTTCGAGCATTACACCTAGCATACACTTAGCTCTCCACATATTGAACCAAAGTCGCTTGTATACGAGCTCGTGTACCTGCAGCAAAATTAGCAGCCGTCCATATCTTAATTTACGAAACCTCTCGCGAGTGAAAGACTCCGCGGTCTCCGCAAAAAATCGTTCCCCTAAAAAAAATCATACACACACACACAGACTCCACCGGCGTTCGGCTATACACAGCACACAAAAGCCGCGACCCCAGCCATCCACTGTATTCTAATTACGAAGGTGGGCAGCGCCGTATCTGTCCGCGCCGGATGTGGAAATTTCGTGAGATCGTCTCGTCTTTGTCGTGTTCGCCGTCGTAAATTTCCTCCCACCCGATGCATCATGTTTATGTATTACCTGATGCAGGGGGTTGGACCCACGTAACCGCGGCGATATATATTCGAGTTCGCGGCCGCCGCGACGGAATAAATTATTTTCGTGCGCCGGGCGTTATATTGTCTAGTGTACTTCTGTCGCGGCTTTGGCTGTAAGGTGTATATATGGATGCTAGTGTGTATTGTATATATGAACGTACAGTGAAGTAAGCGAGACGCGCGTAAATCAGATCGATAACGCGAACAAGAGTTTGGGAAATTTTACGTCTGCTTGGGCATTGTGGATTTCTACAAGGCGGTTTTCAGACTCTATCGCGAGTCTTATGATGGATATAGTATGTGGAAATAAACGGAAGCTGTGTGTATAAAGACTACAATGTTTGGCGAAACTGTGTTATTCTCATACCGTCAAATATATTATTCGATTTGCTAATAATTCAAGAGTAAAAACATTATTCCTTCTGAAATGTAGTTCAAAAATGAAGTTCCGTAATAATAAATAAATAACACAATAATCTAAGAGTCTAATCTTGTATGATGAAATGCAGTTACGCTGGTAGTTTATATCCTTTGAAAAACGTTATAAGATATCAGTAGTTATTTAAAAAAAATTAGAATTAGGTAACAAATGAATAGATTCAATTCACGAATAGAAGTATAAACAAAACGAGAATATACTTAAAATTTCATCGTTACTCAGGAGACTCGCGGAACAGCGCTGTTTTCACTTTCCATCACACGTCACTTCCGTCATGTATACAAAATAATTTAATTCACAGAGAGCGCGCGCCAACGAAGAAAGCATATATATCTCTCGGTTGGGCAGCGCAAACACACGCCTAAGCCGCGCGCGCGCGCAGCCGTTCCTTTAATGCAAAGTGGCTGTTGAGGTGGGCAAGTTCCGGTAAATCACCGCAAGATAAATGTTTGTTTTATTGCCTACCGTTTTTCTGTTAGACACGATTTCTCGCGGGTTTTATGCGAGGCGTGTTTTGAAGAATAACGACGCACTATACGACGCAGAGATCCATGAAACATCGTCCCGCGCGAGCGCTATGCACTTGCGAAAGCGGACGAGAGAATATAAGAGAGCCGGATAGACTTTATGCTCTCGTAAAGTTTCTTCGAAAACCGAGCGATCAAGTTTGGCTTTATCTTTGGCTTTAGCGTCGATTACTTTATCGAGAGGCTATATTCTGATTGATCGGAATCTCTCTCATCGAATTACGTTTTTATGACGTGTCGCGATTGAAACGGATCAAAAGTTTTATCGGATCAGTGCGAGCGTCTATTTATAACGATTCTTGAAGGAATATTTCATACCATTTTGATTGACTGGAATTTTTATATTTCCTCGATAAAATACATCATTTTGGAAAGTCCGTAATAGAATAATTTCAATGTTCTTTTTCAATTTCTCTTATATAATTAGTAATTAGTATTATCAAATTACTTTGTATAATTGAATTAATTTTCCCTTTTACGGATTTAAAGCATGAAATTATCAAGATGGAACGCGTCCAATTATTTCTAATGTTCGTTGACTAATGCGCCAGTCGAAGTTAAACCTCATCACATGAATGGATAATACCGCTTCAGTAGAAACAGACAAACCGCGCCAGACCAGCTTATGAATTTTCAAATACGATCAAGTTGCTCGGAAAAGCGACGTCTCTCTCTAATTACTTAACTTATCTTGTTTTACACAAAAATCGAATTCACAAATCGGGTTAACCGTAGCTCTGTCAAAAAAAAAAACTTCGTCAGCATATCTCAAAAACAAAACAGCCGTGCTTAAAACAAACCTCACCGGCAGCAGCGATTAGGCCTAGACGCTCGTTCCTGCCACACGCGCGCGTATATGCACTTGTGGTCGCCACACGTGCAACGGAGCTATATCTCAGGCGCGATAAATCTCGGGAGTCAGGTGGACGATGGTCATCAGCCGGACTTAGTCCCCGCAGCGCTCGCTGCACCTCCTACTCTCCCCCTCTCTCTCTCTCTTTCTTATCTTCTTTTCTCATTTTCAGCGGTATAAGGCGAAGAGGCTCGTGACACGACACTGCACGGCCTAGCGACGACCTTTGCCCGCGAGCTGCACAGTCTGCATCACCCGCTATATACGATCGCGACATTCCGTGACCCCGAGAGCCCAGCTGAGGAATACGCAATTGCTCTTTTCGCTGGTGGAGAAGGAGATAACGGCGAGTTGGAAAGAAGATGGGCTTAGTTGCTTGCTGATATGGAGTGGTTGCGCGCAAAGGAAAGCAGTTTGTTATATTTGGTAATTTGAGGGTATTGATCGATATATGACTAAGATGTTTGATGTTGTTTGAAAAGAGTGGCGATCTTCGGTTTGAATTTTCCCTAATATTACTGATACAGTGATGTTTGCTTAATCATTTAGGAGTAGACATTAGTACTAAACTGTGTGACCATAATAATCTCCCAATCAACAGCAGTCGTACTGACCAGCAAACTTGTAAGTATTAACTCCGTTGCATGTATAACGTTATTAGAGAAAAAATATTGACCAGCTCAGTCTGAGCGACGCTAAAATGCGAATTGATTCTCGTCACTATCAAAGCATATAATTATGTGTGTGTGTGTGTGTGTGTGTGTGTGTGTGTGACGAAAATCTTGTATTGTAATTCCTTATCTTAAACACCCGCATTTTTTACGCAGGTTTTAGCAGTATAACATCGTTAATTTAATTACTTTTTGAAATCTGAAAAAGATTCAATCAAATTATAGTCATAACGAATCTAGAAAATTAAACAAAACTTGAAAAATAAACCATGAACCAAAAATCCAAAAGCCAGCAACAGCAGTAGTAGTCTCAAAAAACCTTTCTCCACTACCCCAGAACATATCCACGCCAATAAAACCTGCACAACGACAGCTCGAGCCGCGAAGGCGTGGGAAGTCCGAAAGTGCAGTGCGTGCTCGTATATATATACGGACGCACAGCTGATCGATCTCTCGGAATCTCGCCTCGTCAGCGCCGCCGCCGTTGCTGCTGCTGCTGCTGCTGCTGCTTCACGCACAAAGGACGACGCAGCCGCGGGATGTAATCACGCGGTCGCGATCTTATCTTTCTCGAAGATCAGAAGAGAAGGAGAAGGAGGGAGAGCAGTGGCGCCTCGAGGCTCTCTCGGTGATATCATCTCGACAAGCAGCGGCACAATGCTCGACGTATTAATTAATACGTCCGCGCCTACTTCGGACTACCAGCCGTTTTGCGAACTGAGACAGATTTTCCGAATGTGTCGTCTGATTGCTGTAATGAGATTAAAATTTTTTTTCTCTCTCATTGGTTGGGCTTGAAAGTATGTGAAAATGATTGATCTTTCTGCAGTTGAAAATCGAGATGTATATAAAGTGAAGCTGTAATTGTAACGATCATCGCTGTAACCAGAAAATTCTCATATATAGATATTTCGATGTGTCCGCAACGCGGAAGCAACGTAATATACGTCAATAGAGCAACAATTAACTTTCTGATCTATAAACGTTTAATGCTCAGCTCAAAGCCACGTACGAGAGTGTAAAGACGCGGCGAAGTATCATAGACGCGCAAGTCTTCATTACACGCGCTTTACTGGCAGTACCACCCAGAACCATTACGGTGTATTACGCGTCCGCGGCACAAATTGCCGCTTGTCTATATATTCCAGCGACGAGAATTTGTTGTTGTTGTTCCTATTACATACACGCGGTGTAATATGTTTTACGGCGTAAACAATGTTTTTACCGCGGCTATCTCCTACTTCTTGTCTAACGAAATTTCGAGGGCAAAAAGTGCTTTGTTTTTTGACTATATATTTATATACACCAGCAGCGTCGAGGGCATATTTCATAAGTATACATCGCTCAAATTCCTAAGTAAAACGATTTGCCATGCATTATGCATCGGTCGCAAGAGAATTTTGCAATCTTTTGTCGTACACCTTTTGCATCCACGTTAAACCAAATAAAAACATTAATTTATCAGCTATCCACGAATAAATTCTTGTGTCTTTATAGTTTAAAGTAAAAAAAAAGTAATTAAACTCCACGAACGTCCCTTTCTTCTCGCAAAAAACTAAAAGAAAATTCCTCTCCAAAACAAACGAGCAAACTCCTAACGACTTAACGCTCGCACACGACTTTCCCATGGCGAAATCCGCGCCTTCACTTGCCCTAATCATGTAACGAATGCCCGCGCGATTTAAGTGTGAAACGCTCGCACTTGGCCTACAGCCGAGTGCGCGCGCGCGCGAGACATTATTATACGCGAAAAGAAAGCCGACGAGGTTCTTGTGCGCGACACGGCTACCGCCTTTGTCGCGGGGAGTTATCGCGTAATGCGATATACGCGAGATCGCGTGAAAAAGGACGGGTATGTATAATTTTGACGGATTTGCCCGTTGAGACTGTATATAATAGCTCTTCTTTTGATTTCGCGACGGCTGTTCTGGGTGGTCGCGATATATAAGTGTAATAGTTCTGCAGTTTTTGTTTGGTATTATGGTGGCTTTTTAGAGCTGGGCTGTATAGCCTGGGAAAGTTTCTCTCGGGAAACATTGTCTGTACCTTCACTTCTTCACATCTTACCAAAAAACTTTATCATCTCTCCAAAAACGTTATTAAATATATACGCTACACCCCCGCAGTCCTGTAACCCGAAGTAACGTCAACGCATTCCGGAAACCTTAAATTACCCGCACAGCCCAATCGGATCCTCCTGCCGAAAGTATATATAAGCGACCCGAGACATAATACACCCGCGATATTTACAATATACACGACAACGACGTTCTTTCACGTGGGCTGGGAACATCGTCCCACGCACGAAAAGGGCTTCACCCGCGCAAGTGCATACCAAATATAATAATAATAACAGCGACAGAAGAGCCGAACGAGTTGCGTATAAGCAAGACCTGTGTGGGCGTGTAGTCGCGGGCTCCTTCGAGGAGAAATATTTATTCTGCATTGTCGCCCGCTGTTTATTATATAATATGTTCTCTTCCGCTCTGTCTTAGTTAATATACTTTGGTGACAGCCGAAATTCATGCGAGAAAATTTTGGAAGTGGGTGTACGCGTTTTAAGGTGAAAGGACGAACGGTCTCCCCATTCACATATTAAACAATTTTCATTTCACTTATACACCAGTATAGAATGATAATTCAACGCGCACTTCGGCAATCACGTAAATTATCCTCCTCTCTCTCTCTCTCTCTCTCGAGCGCGTATAGTGCACTTGTCTAAAAACAATGCCTCCATATTTTTCCGTTGCGCATCTCTCACGACACACGCGCACAATCTCTCTCCGATCGCAGAGTAATTACGTCCAGACTGAAAAATTCGCGCATATAAGCCACGTAATACGAATTTTGCAAGAGAGAGAGAGAGATTACAAGTCGCCGTAGTGGTTCGATTTCGATCGAGACCTCTGATGCGCGAGTATGCAGTGTGTATATCCCTCTGCAACTATACGTTTATACATACGCACTACGCGGATTTATGACTTCATTCATTCCTACGGTGATTCTCGTCACGCTGTGTCTGTGTATATATTTCTTTATCCCTTGTCACCGTCGTTGCGCAAGACATACACACACACACACGGCTACAGTCGTTGGCAATTGCATCGCGAGCGCGACTTTTTTTTCTCAATGTTTATTTTCGCGATTACTAAACAGCGACGTTAATATTTCATTAACATTCTTCCGACATGCAGCGCGGAGTAGTATCTCAGAAATGTCACCTGCGCTCGAAGGTTTCGACGTCTGTCGCTCTCTGGAAGTGGTGTTTAGAGGAAAAAGCGCCGTGTCTGCAGGAGAATTCGCATTATATTACCTATACGTAAGTCGGCCTTTTTTTTATCTCAAAGTTGAGCAAAAATTTCGAAATACAATATATTATAGTCGTGCTTAGCTGATTATATGCGATCGCTGCAGGTATCAGGTCTGCGCGGTCATTACCAGCAGATAGTATACAAAAAATAAAATTTGATGATCGTATACGCATACCACCGGCGATAATTGATTAAATGAAGGAATATCTATAAACACGTGTCCTGTATACATTAGTCTCGCGGAGTGTGTCCTCTATACCGTGTCAGACTTGTTCTACTTGATCATTAGATTATCGTTAACCGCACCGGGGTGTGTTACTTAATTGACACCGAGAGAGCTCTGGTTCATTTATAATTTAGTAAACTTTTGCTCTTCAACTATAAGGCGCGACAGCTATAAAAATGCCTGCCTATATTATAACGACGCGAGAGATATACTTTTATAAATCAACTGGGGCGTGTGTGTAACGCACAAATCTCAGCTCATTAAATCAATCGATAAACCTCTTGGCGAAATCACCTACACACGTAGCTCTCTCTTTCTCGATAAAGCATAATTTAAAAAATCCACACTTTAAGGGCTCGTAAAGCTTATATATAGCTATATATATATAGGTGCGCGCGCGCACCTCCGCTAATCTGGCCAAGCATTATCTCGCATTGTTCTCGATCGGCTGCCCCGTGTAGGTCGTTATATACTCGGCTTTTTGCGTCGATATTATATGTATATACGTATATACGCACGAGCGCGAGCTTTTGCTATCTTTATCGAGGCCGAGTAGGTGTCGCGTGATTTAAGCGGAGCGACAGCCGACGATTTTCGCTCGATCGCGTGCGTATTATGGGATACGCGCTTGCAATATTATACTCGCGATTGCGAAATTGTCGCCGAGAAAGAACTCGCTCTCGAGATATTCAACGTGTGTGTGTGTGTGTGTGTGTGTGTGTGTGTGTGTGTGTGTGTGGATCAATGGCGCGGTATCGTTGAGTGGACCGTTGAAGATATTGGAAGTGGCGGAAAAATGCTGATTTTGATTTAAGTGACATTGCGGATTTGTTGTTAGCGCGAGTATAGTGCTGTGTGCTATACCGCTGATTTATACGCGAGCGCGCGAGTGCAACGATTATTACGTTATTTATTGTTGCTTTCGATTTCCATGTCGATGAAAGTGATGAATTTACAACTGAATAACTTGTTAATCAAAAGCTGAGTTGGTCATTTTTTTCTTTCTACACCTACGATTCTTATCTTTCATAAGAACACAGCGAGAATAAACAAAAAAAAAAAAAAAAAAAAATCTCAGAAATCCACTATTCGAATAATACATCAATGCCTATTGTCCGGGGCTCAAGCTCGCGACAAAAAGCTACGAGTATTATAAGTATACTATAAGTAGTCTCAACGAACAATAGCCGCGCAGCTACCTACGCTCACAGACTCTATCTCGCCGCCAAAGAAACAAGCGAGAAAAAAAAAAGTACGCGTCATGTCAATGCGAAGATTGCCCTGTGTGCGCCGCGAGCTCTATACCATAAATCGCGAGGCTATTGTCGAGAGGGCCGCGGGGGCCTTGGTGATTTGCAGCAATTAACGTATGATTTGTACGCGCGAAAGAGAGTTTCGGTGCGCGGGAGCGAGAAACGAGTAGCAGCAACTGATGAGGTTGGTATATGTACGTGCGGGTTTTCGCATTAGGACTAATTTATGCTTCGAGCCTACGGCGATCGACTTATTATTGCGAGAGGAGAGAAGAATGGGGGTCGCGAGATCTTGGATTATTATTATGGAGGAAATTGAGTTCGAAGCTTGTGGAGAGAAATATTGAAGGTACAGACGTGGGCTGGATAGAGAGATATTGCTCGTGCGTATGTCTGTGTTGTATAGGGTGTGTATCGCTGATGATGGTATCTTATTCATTAGATGTGTGTTTACATGGAATTCATTGTTAGAGAATGTGATACGAAGACAGCTACTAACATAATCTACCACTTTTTAGAACAAAGTTTTTCTATACTTAAAAAATTCAATAAACTTCGTTATTCTTTTTAGAAAATAAAATGTATATATTATATAGATATACTTTCACGCAGTGAGTATAGAAAGTTTTAATCGTTCCCCAACGACTCTATCTTAATTTCCACTAGCAGCAAACGTATTTACAATCGTAGCGCCGATTCATTCGCAAAGAAGCTCTGACGAATCTTCCCGATCACGTCCTACTGCACACCGAAACAGACTCTGCAGACGTGCGATTGCATTTTGCTCGTAAACCCTGTACTCTCTCCCTCTCACAGTGAGATAACACATACATACACACACAAGGCGAAGATCAGCGCTGCACGTTTTACTGAAATAGTCCTGCAGCAAGCGCGTGTCGAGTGTAACTGTAATTTTTCCTCCAGAGCCTCGAAAGATCTCTCTGGAATTCCATGTGTGTATATATACCTACTCTTCGCGCTTGATCTGACACGAGCGCGTCGGCAGATTTCTGGCTTTGATAACTGAGAGTATAAAGACGCGCGAAATATGGTTATTGTCACACGCGCAAGCCGAAACCTACTTCACGCGCGCGACGGAGAGAAAGAGAGGATATAAGCTGAGAGTATAGGGACTGGTGCGAAATGACGCCTGATAAGTTTTCAGAGGGAATAAGTATTATAAGAGGGGCTTAGATGAAAGCGAGCGTGTTCGGCAATAGTTTGATCGGAATCTTCTTGTTGATTTTCTTTTTGTTTGTTAGTATATCTTTACAGCTGTGAGAAATCGCCGATATTTATCGATGCTGCTTTCTGCGTAGTTGGATAGTCGAGTTTTTTACATATTTATATATATATATTTTTTTTTTGGAACCCCGAGAAGTACTTTAATAAAATGAAAAGTAATCACAATAAACCTTCCTGACTCTGTATCAGTGATTTTAAATTTTTTCACAAGACCTATAAACTTCTCAAAGCAGGGTAAAAGCAAAACGTACTCGAAAAAAACATAGCTTTGTTTACATAGAAAATAAATCAATCACAAAACTGCAAATTTTAATTTTTAGATTCCTTCATATATACCGATCTTTTACCTCAATCTTCCAAACACTCGCTCCACACGAGTCGTGTATATACCTATACCTATATACGAACCCGGCGCTCGCAGCAAATCTCTATCCTCTACGCGTGTGCACACGCACAGGAGCGCGGAAAATATACGAGCGCTCGGTTTCGCTCTGCATTCGGCGTCGCTTAATCATCGTTAATTACGGCGCGAGCGCAGTGGCAACGCGCGCGCGCGCGCGCTCAGTCGATCGGTTGACTAATTGATTTCCAGCACGCCATCGGATGACGGCAAGGATTAAAGGAGATGCTCTGAATTTATTTGGCGGGTAAGCCAGTCGGATCGGTAATAAAGCCGTGGGGGCACCAGGATGAAGGATGATGTGGAAAAGGAGACGCGCGGGAAAATCGGTTGCTGATAGTATAAGCGGCGTCTGGTTATTTGAGGTTATGTGATGAGTTACGGCGTTGTTATGCTGTTGTTATTATTGGTGATGATTAGGATGTGTATAGCATTGAAATATAACATTGTTATTGGTCTAAGATATCGTAAGATTACGTAGTTATTGGACGATTTGTTTCATTCACGTAACTGAAAAATCAATAAACGGCTAGTTTGAGAACGGGTTTACGGCGACTATTGAAAGCCTTTCAAAACAAAAAAAAAAAAACCAAACCAGTATAAAGCACGCATATTTTACACTCATAATAGAACGATTCCACACAATAAACACCAAAATCAACGAACCGAAATGTATATATCAGGATCCATTGTAAAAGCTTGCGCATCAGTTCTTAGCAGTGAATTCGCAGAAGAGAGCCAGCTGCACTGCGTGGGCAGACAAAAATCCTACGCCGCGATACCCGAGAGTCTCCGTGGCTACACTTTCGCGGAATCCCCACTCGTGAATGAGTCGAAACCGATGACATTCTTCGCGGAAAACGCCACAACACTGTGGGAACGAGCGTATGTCCAGCGAACAATAAGACCGCGCAACGGCCTCTCAGCGACATTGGAAGGAATGTCGACGACAGCGGCGGCGGCGGCGGCGGACTTTGCTCTCTCGTCTGTTATAACAACCAGAGCTACTAAAATTTCAGCGAGTTGACGCCGAGTACGATGAAGTTTTCGGAAGAAGAGACAGCTAACGGGCTTCGGATGACGAAGGAGATGTGCTGCAGGTTGCAAAGTTGGCTATTTTTAGAGACAAGATGGAATGTCGCTCGCGAGGAATCGATTGTTTTATATCGCAGCTGATAAAAGACCGGAATTCCATTTTTTTTCCACGGGACAAAATTCGCCGTCAAACAATGCGTCCGCACGCACTGAAATAAAAATAACGACGACAAAGTCGAGCTCTCGAATCTTATCTCGACGATCCACAATACCTAACAGTATACTCCTCCCAGCTTGCGCGACCTCGCGAGCAATTTCCTCGGTGAGCTTATCCGTCCTGACGATCATACCACGGTCTCATTATACATTTTCGCGGCTTTCTAATTGCAGACACACCGGTCCACACCTTCGCCACCTACGAAAAATCACCGATCGCCCTATGGCAATGCACGGCAGGTATCTCATACCGATCTTTGCACCGAACGTTATCCTTATACCAACGGTCCATGACTCGCGCGTATAGCTCTCTATACGGAAAATCGCTGAGTCGTCGTCGTCGGGTATATCTGAATGGAGCCGTCTATATCGGCTGCCGCCGGCACAGCTCGATTTATGCTACCAGCTGTAATGTACGTGCATATGATCGGTATGGACTATGAGTTGTGGTAGCTTCTTGTATATATATATATACGTGTAAGGTGTATGTGTGTTTGATATGCATGCCACTGGTTTTGAATGATCAGGAAACGACTGTTTGTTTATTGATGTACTTATAAAGATCGAGCGTTTGTTTGGACGGGGGAGTATCGGTTAGTGCGGCTTTGTTGCTAATGTAAATAGATTTGGCTTTTTGGACCAGTTTCTTCGTTGTACTGTATATGATCTGTTTTATAAATATACAAGAAAAATTTCTTCCGATATATGTACATTGTGAGCAATAATAAAATTACTTTTTACGCATCGAAATACAAATATAAGCTAACCGGTTAATCGACATTTCACTCTCGTATTCATATGCATTATCCAACGAACCCTTCGGTATAATCACAACAATCGGTGCAATCATATAGCAGTATATAATATAACAGAGACGAGGATTACTCTAGGTATATCTGTATTTCATCATGTAGTACAAAATGTATCCTGTTCCTGCCGAGCGAAACACGTGCTACATATACACCTCTCCCATTGGCAAGAGCGACAATAATTCGGGCAGCGTTTAATCAAGACGCGAGATAACAATTACATATTATCCCCCCGCGGCTTTTTGTATTATACGTATCTGTCGTCTCGATCGAGTTTCGATCTCTCTGTATATATACGTGTGCCACCACTCTTATATACAGCAGTTTTATATATATATATATTTGCGCGCACTCGACACTTTCACCGCGTCGAGACACAATCAGCTTCGGGGAGTCGAGTTTTATTAACAATCTTCTGTCTTTTTATATCCAAAGCTGTAACTGCCGTTGTGAAACGGGCCGGTATAATAATCAGCCGAGCAGTGGTCGTAGTAGAATGTCGGCAATGTTTGATTTGACGACGATTAGTGTGCAGTGCGCGCATGTGCGCCTGCCGCTGTATATACACGCTGAGGAAATGATTCAGGGGCTGACTGACAAGCGTTAGATAAGAAGGAAATTTTCACCCGTGCACTTTGCTGCTGCTGCTGCACGTTGACGCTAATGGGATACGGCTTTCGAGGTTTATCGTTTGCTTGTATATATATACATACAGGCGACGCGAATCGCGCGTTGTGAATTTAGATGCTTGGTGTTTTTCTTTTCTCTTTTCTCTCTCTCTCTCTCTCAATCGAGCTCTCGAAGTGAGAGATAACGTATTCGTGCTTCTTGTATTGCTTATTATTATGGACGTTTTATCGATTTCTTTTACTTTACAAATCGACGGTATAACAAAAAGCACTCGAAGCGTGAACAGCGATTTGTTATCGTATACAAAAACCGAACTAATTCATTTGAAATATCGACTGAATAATTTTATCAACACTAGTTCTATTTTAAGTTAAAAATCTATATAATTAAATCTACACTATATAGAAAGACACACACAACACGTTCGGTTCATCTCAAGGTTCATCATCACGAGAGTCGCGTCAAAAAGCCCTTGCACACGTCCTTCCAAGCAAAAAAAAAATGCCCTTGCACACGGATGACTGCAGAAGGCGTCGATGGCCTGGCGCGCATTAGCATAATGCGGGACGAGAGAGAGCAGGTGCTGCGGTGGCGGCGGGGCGGCGGCTATATCGGGTGACGCATTATGTTATTAGCCGGCGACTCGCCGGCGAATTATCGGGACGTCACGCGACGGACTGCTGCTGCAGCGCACAAAGAAGAGCTTCGACGGGAGGAGAAATGAAAAGGGAGTATGTAGCGTCTGTGGAATTAATGGCTATTGTTTGCGTCGACGCGTTATAGAATGTGGGTTTAATTATTATTTCTATAGACGCTGACTTTTCTTCTGCGGACTTGATTAAAGTGCTGGAATCTCGAGAGATAATATTGCAATAAGTGCGACATGCGTTTCCTGATGCTGGAAACTCGTTGTTCATTTCATTCGATAATCGGTATGGTATAGTGTTCGACGAACTATATAGGTGGGCGCAGTCGTCGTATACCGTATAATTTTCAAAATTAATTTACCGAAAAGTGAGCACATTACGTAATTATATATATAAACAGCCGCGTGCGCAATCGACACACATCGATCTGAAAATTACCGCACGAGAATTTGTACAGATCGTCTTCGGAATTATATCAGCGTAACGAATCGCAATACAAGGAAAAAGAAAACAAAATTTATATCGATCGACCAGTTTCATTGTATCTTATTATGAACGTCAAGCTCCGCGGCTCCGGAAGTGAAAAAAAGTCAATTTAACGGTAACACCGGCACTTACAAGCTGCAGCATTATAATCGCCGACCTTATCACAAACACACACACGCGCGCAGTAATTAACGACGCCTCTTCGCCACTTTTGCAAAACGATCGATCCCAAAACCGCTGCTACCATAAATTTATATTTCCAGCTCAACAGGTAGGTACAGTCTCTCTTTGCCGTATATATATATAGAGTGTGTGATAAACAGTCTCCAAATAAGCGAGGAGTCTATATCGCGATCTCGAGCACACCGCGTTTCCACATACGAACACCTTCTACGCAATTAACCATGCAAATGAGGATACGAGCGAGCGCGAGTCTTGGGCGGGGACAAAGCGCACCTTCGTGCGCATCGCGATTGCGAGGAAGACTGTGCGGTGGTTGCCTGCAGAGGGACGGATCGAGTGTAATGAGCCGTGTATTAACGAACTGCTTGTATATACGCGAGCCCTTTTGTTTCGATGCGCTGTTTGCGTTTATCTGTTGCGGGAGATGTGCTCTTGCTTGTGGGTGTAATTGTATAGGCAGGAGGTCAATAATTCAGTTTTTTTTCAGTGCATTGTACTAATTTTACTGTAAATTCAATGTCGTACAAACAGCTTAAAACCTCCGACAAAAGCAATAACACACCAATTCTTCAGCAATCCTCACGTAACGCAGGTGCATATCAACATCGTCCTGATGCATCGCTACTTATTCCCACCCAATTACCAGGCGTAAACTATACCCACGAGCCAGTGCAATTATACGCCAACTCTTGTGTATATGTGTGCACGCGCGAAGCGTTAAAGTGCCATTAATTAGGGTCCCGGCTAAATAATTATCGATGGGACCTACTCCTTCCGGGCCGCAGCGTCTTCGCGCAGCTGCAGCGCGCGATGGATGAAAAGTACAAATATGCCTCGAGACCGCGCGGCGAGCCTTATAACCCTTGCCATTTCTCTTCATTTCACCTTGAGAGAAGCCAGTATAAGTGTATACGCGTATATACATTACTAGTATTAAGAGCGTGTGGCCGATAAATTTTCATGACTGCAAAGCCGTAGCTCATGATGGAGGAACGAATTTTCGGAAATTATCGCTCTCTGTGTGTATAGATATATATACTCAAAACTGTAATTTCTTTTTCGCTTCGTGTACATTGAAATATAATTGGAGGTGTTTGGGGGTATAGGTGTTATTAAAAAAAGGTTTGTATATCGCTCGGATTCAATCGAGCCGTTATAACCTGCACCTTTTAAAGGCGACGCTCTCAGAACGAATTAAAGTCAAGTATAATAATACTGATGTTCAATCATAAATGGTAATTTCGACGTTAATGTCAAGCCATCGCCGATAAGAAAAACTCGCGCGAGTAAAGTTTCATTCACGTGAACCTTATGCTCTTTCATTCTTCTCGCGTAACCTCATCTCTGAACCAACGAAAAAAAAACCGATTCACCTGTAGCGCTTAACTCGAGCGATTTATGGCGGTCCATAATAGCGGAAGTGAGTGTATACAGCGGCCCACGCGAAAGGAGATCGATCTCGAGTGTGTGCGGCCTCGCGGAATTACGGGTAATTAATTTTTTTGTTCCTCGACTCACCCGATACCTTCGCGGACACACAATGCCGCAGCTTGCGCGGATATCGGTGTATAGCGTTGTTCGACGCGGTTGTATTGCGTGTATAGACGTTGAAAATCGTTCGTAGGGTAGCAACGATAATAGTGAGTAATTCAATAAGATACTTGTGCAAGACTTGACGACAAAATTTTCTCTTTACTATACTATCTGTCGACCTTCGCATAAGGCAACAACAAAAAAAACCACATAGAAGAAACGTCAAAATCAAAGAATACAAAACAACCTCATCACATTTAATTCTCCTCCTTACCACTCTTCCATCCAGCAGTACATTCAATTTTAGTATCTCCGGAGAATCTCGCCTACGACCCTATCCCTATCACCTATAAAAGCTCGCAAGAACCTAAGCATCACAGAGAGAGTTCCCGGCGCGACACTACTGTAATATAAAAGCGGGAGGAAGCGGCATATCAGGGGTGAGTTTTTTGCAGCAAGCTGTAGACACGGTGGCGGTGCCATTATCAGGTAAACGCGCTATTAACCGAAGCCAAAGAAAGTCCCGGACCCAATCTAGCCTCGTAAAACTGGCGGCCAGCGTAATAACGTGCGAACGCGCTATCCATCAGAGGCTGATGTGTGTGTGTGTGTGCGCGACGCGCGACGAGAAAACAGAGAGACGAGAGGGAGTCTCATGATGCCCGCCGCGCGCACCTTGAAACCGGTAATGAAGGTCTACTATATATACACTATATAGCAGCGCGTCGCCGCCGCCGTTTTCATGAGCGTTAAAGCGAAATGTCGCAAAAAGAGCTGTATGATCGTATGGTTGCTGTGAGGCTTCTTCTTCTTCTTCTACGTGCTATATGAATTTTATGGCTTTTGGGTAGCTTCGATGTAGCCGTGCATGTAAACGACACGTAAGTGTATTGCTCTTCTTTTATTCTTTTATTAATTAATATTCTCTGAATATGAATCTTGATACATTGTAAAACTTTTTCCTCGATAAAGCATGTCTCGAAAGCTCTATAGTCCCCTCATTAAAATTTGAGAAACTGTTATCACCGTTTTGGCGCTCACGCCTTCTTAGAACATCGAATAATAAACCGCGCTCGCGCGCGTGCAAACGACTATTAACCTTTTCGACCTCTTCCTTACGTCTAAAAAAAAACGCTTCCTTATCTACGGCCAATTAAGACTTTACGGCAATTAGAGGCAGGCCATTTTCACAATGGCCATCATCATCAGGAGTCTGGCATTCAAAACTTTCAACGACTGCGTGTATGTCTCTCTTTCTCTCGAGGTGCGTAAAGCCCGAAGCTGTATACTCGCAGCTCGTCGCGTCTAATTAAATTCTCAGGCCTGTACGCGCTGAGATTAGGTAGAGCTGTATAGGCGCGTGTGAAACGCGGCTGGACGCGACACGCCTGCACTCCACTTTTCTACTTATCTTGAGAGAGAGGGAGAGACGCGAGTTTCTCTTCTTGTTTCTTTTTTCCTCGAGTCGTCGCTGGCTTTTTTATCTTAATATTTCTTGCAAGAGCGCGGAATGGAAGCTATATAGAGAAGAGGGGGCGAAGGAGGTCCTTGACTCTGTTGGTGTGAGAATGGTATGTTTTGCTACTGGAATTTGCATTCGCTCTTCTGGGACTGTAATAATTCGTAGCTAATACTAGAAAAAGAAAAATCTACATCGAAGTAGATAAAGGCAGTCACTGTTCAGACGTGAAAAAAAATCAAAAGCTCTCAAGCATCCAATATACCTTATCCCAAAAACCAGCGTCTCTTCTCGAATACTGGATCACTCACCGAAACCAATCTCTCGACCAAATCTCGGCAGCACCACCCACGGCGAGTCTGTCTTTCTCGACGCGCTGCTCTCTCTCTCTCTCGAGTCCTAAGAAAATCCGAAGCCGCGATAGCATCTCTCGCGCAAAAAAGTCCGAGAGGTGTCAAGCGCGAGCGGTTCTCACGTGCGTGTCTCTCCGTTACGACGAGTCGAGCACAGAGTAGGTATATATATAGAGAGAGAGGGAGGAGAGATAGCGTCGCGCGAGAGAAGCGGTCTGGATCCTCGTGTACGCGATATCATTAAGGAGGATTTATGTCGAGAGGACGAGGAGCGTGGAAAAGAGGCTGCGGGTGCGATGTCCTAACCGCGTGCGTGTTTTTTTTTTTGAGATTTTTCGGAGGTTTCGGGAATTTTTTTCTTATAGATCTGTGCTATAGAGTAAAAAATTCGGAGCGAGTAAATTTGTAAATTAGTTTTACTAATAACTTTAACCTTAAACAATCGGTTTTTAATCTACAGAAGTAGAGAGAAGCAACAAAAAGCGAAAGCTAACTTCTCTTTTCTCCAGCACAACTCTCCGCATCGGCGCAAAAAGCCAACCGTAAATTTGTCAACACCAAAGTTTCCTTCCCAATATTTCACCTCATTTTTCCAATTTTTTTTTCTTCTCTCTCTCTCTCTCTCTCTTGCGGAGCATCGACCCCGGAACCGCTCAAATTATCCCCTTTCAATTCTCCCTCTCGTATATATACCTCTGCTACACACAAGCGTGCAGGTGAACCGTATATAGACGCGGAACCCGCTCGTTAAATAGTAAACAAGGAGTAGCGCAACGTAACGTCTCAATGGCAAGAAAGAGCGCCTCTCACCCCGCCTCCATTATCTTATCTCTGGACGCGCTCGCGCGTACGTATGTATGTGTACACTTGATCCTGTCGACCGGCGCCTTCGGGCTGTGCGTGTGTGCAGTGCGATGTTGGCTATGTATATATAGAGAGAACTGGATGCTGAAGTTGCGAGCTGGAAAAATTCGGCGAGAGGAGATGTACCGTTACGTAACAGTCGGTGATTTTCTATTTTTAGATGGAATTGTGTTATTATTGACTTAATTAGTATATATGACGCTCTTATTTTATTCGTTATTCATATAATAAGCTACGAGCAATACCGATCTAATCTCGAGGAGCTTTCATTTTTATCACAGCAACAATAAACGTTGCATAAATCTTACGTGTACTTTAATGCATCGTGTAATAGTAGGGGTTTAATGGCCAAAATAACTCATAAACCTAAAGTTCTAATAAGCTCACTTCTCACGTACAAGCCAAAATGGTCGATCAGCACATGCAGCCTCTCTTCGACTTACAGCGAGCTTATCGAGCTCACTTCAAACATTATAATTCAAGCAGTCGCAATTCTCGCAACTGCTCCACGCCCTTCCTTATATACAAGGACGAGTCGGTCTTATCTATAACGTCGAGAGCGATGCGCGCGAGCGAGTTAGCGCGTGTGTACTAGGACGATATAGTATGCGCTTATCGATGAGTGAAAAATGCGCGCATATTTAAATGCCAAGCTCGAGAGCTGCTGCTGCTGCTGTTCGGCGAAGATTAGTCGCGTGCGCGCGTTATCCGACGGCCGATTTATCGGAGAGTAAGCGGCTGATAAGGTCGAGAGGTAATTTACTTTAATTACGAAGTTTAAAAAGCGCGGGAATTTTAAATTGCGACGGTTTAAAGCTTTTGATGTATTGGAGTGCTGTGTGATGTTCTTGGTAGATTGAGACGAATGCGGGAATATTTATTTGTTGAGCCTGATCCTCGTTTTATTGCAGGTGTGTATTGTTTATCTCACAATAAGATGATAAACTGTTATAGTGTTGTCCAAATGTTGTCTGCGTATATAAGCCTGTGGTACACACTGTAACCTGTTGCTCTCGTATCTACACCGGAATAAAATTTAATTTCAGATACACAATAATATTCAATAATAACAAGATAAATGTCGAGCAAATACATCCTACTCTCTTAACTGACAACTGAAGTTTCGATAATTAATAAAATAAAACGCCTGCTGCAACGACATACACAGCAATAATTCCTCACACGACGAAGAATGAAAACGTCAAACTTGTATAGCAATATGAAAACGCTTGCCCGCAAACGAATCGAATTCAATCTTCCTCTTTCTGCCGTCTCATTCCGTCTTGCTTCCGCAGAAGCGCTTGCCGCGAAATCGAACAATCACCGAGGCGCGCGTCCGGCGATCCTTTTACCAAGCTCGATCATTAAATTTAATAATTTAGCCTCTGACGCGCGTTATTACCGACGCGTACATACACAAGCTTCTGAATCGAAAGAACATCAGCTTTGTATCCTTCTCTCATTCACCATACCTACTCGGAAGCGATGTCAAAAGCAAGCCCCCAAGGAGAAAAGGAGCGATTACACTTTGTGTCGCTGACCGTTAGACGTGGTATTATTATTAATACGCCGTTCGACGAGGAGATTTTAATGGAGGCTCGATCGCGACGCGATGTGTATGTGTGTGTGTTGTAAGGATCGAGGTATTGTGTCGAAGCGACTCTGCGGGACGTCCATAAGCACGATTGACTGTCTGTCTCGGTTTGGAGCTGATGTTTTCTCTTGTCAAGGAGTCTTCAAAGAAATTTTATATTTAGGGTCGTCTGGGGTTTTGATCGCTCTATCTTCGTGCCTCACATTGTAATAAGTTTTTTTTTCAAATACTGGACGCAGTGATTTAACAACAATTTCTAAACAATTTTTCAAGTATCCAAGCTTATAAATCTTCATCTGACTAAATCTAACTGTGCGAAGTACCATTTGCCGCTTTATCACCATCATCCTTTATTTGCCTCTTCTTTATCTCGTTTTTGACAAGCTGGAAGTGCGACGCTCGGATACGAGTACGACTAATATAACCTCTCGATTCTCTGTAACCCTTGCGGTTGACCCTCGGCATTCGCGAAGAAATATTGCTTATCTCGAGTTGCGACGTGTGCGAAAAATCTATCGGCTTCGTTTAGCGCAGTTATACACGTACACACACGCCAAGGAACTGCAGCGTCGTCGAAAGTCGAGGTCAACAATTTGTCATGATAATGAGCTTTCGATTAATCGCTTTAGAAGCTTTTCTTTCTTGATTAGCCGCAGGTAGTGTTTGCGATTGCATAATTTACTGTGAGAAGTTTTAATTTTTCCGTACGAACACCTTATCTCGTACAAATTGATTGTAAATTACAAGTTGATAATAACAAATAAAGAGATTGTTTACAAAAATAAAGTAACCTCAAAAAAAAAAGAATGCATCAATCGCATTTTCAGTCATGAAATAAACACCTCAAAAATTACGCACGAAA